>DWDV01001870.1:0-12422 GCA_018245615.1 Mimoniades ocyalus | reverse complement strand
TTTTCCAATACTAATTTTTCGACTTTCGCTACAATTTCCGGAGTGGTCACCTCAACAGACCGTCCTGGTCGTGGGTCATCTTCAAGTGAATCCCTGTCTTGCTTAAAAAGGTTGCGCCACTTGTAAACCATCGTCTTTCCAGGGCAAAAGTCCCAGTAAACCGATGACATCTCTTCCATTATAATTTGCACAGACTTTCCTTGCTTGGTAAGGAACTTTATAACGGCGCAATACACGATTTTCTCTATACTTCAAGTTTACTTCCGGGTTGAGTTGTTTAATCGTCGATAGTTTTAAAACTAATGATGCAATTGTGACAAAACTTTATATTTATACTAATTATGAGTCACTAAACACGTACCACCCTTAACGAGCCTGCTATCCCACTCCAACCCCGCCATTCCGCGAACTTAAAAACGCCCCCTCGTAAATTTATTCCAGCTCCATTTAATTGTGTGCAACATGTATATTTTCCATTGATTTACTGACAAGTGTCATTAGAACCTTATCAGATAAAATTTAATAGATCTACTATGTCTATATTACCTTTAGTTAAATAAACCTTATCACAACCAATTCCTACTGCAGCTCTTAGAATTGCACCCAAGTTTCCTGGAATTCTGATGTTATCACAGATAATATCAAGTGGAATTGGTTTGGCCTGTCTTTTTATATTTTCACTTGATGGCATTTCAAAGATACCTGCGAACATAAAAATTATTATTTTTAGTATATAATATTTATTGTCCTACATTCTTCTGCCTACCTCTTCGCGGATTATAGTTGTTATGTTACATGTCTTTTTTTTATATTTATTGCATTATTTATTATTTATGCCACTTTTGATCAAGAGGTCCTTTCAAATTCCCCATCGGGCACTCTTGGATTTTTGTAACTTCGTTTTTTTTTGTTGAGGCCAGTGCCTCAACAAAAATGATGGACATATGTGCCATATAATGGACACATACCCAGATACGGAGTCTGGATATGTGTCCATTATATAGCAACAGATTCACGTATTCCATACTGGTATGTTGATATAACTAACGAAAAACAGGAGCATACTACACTACTCTGTCTACCTCTTCGGGGATTACAGGTGTGATGTTACTTTTTTTTTCACTAACTTTTCAATATCAGACAAAATAACTGTCATATATATGTGTGAGCTGTTTTAAATCAAGCCATTTCCTGAAACTCACCATACTCGTAACCTTAGTTAATAAATATGTAAGATAAATAAAATAAAGGTTACCAAATATTCCTGATGGAGTTTCCACATTCGACCACATTTCTAACTCTTTGTAAGGCACTTTATATATCAAAACTCCAGTTTTGGGTAGAAATGCTCTCAATTTGTTCAATTCTTCCATTCGGCTGAAGAAGATATACTTCAACGAACACTTTGCCTCGAGCCCATCAACAATTAAACGCCAACCTTCAACCAACATTTGTTCTGAACGTGATCTTTCTTTTTTTGATTTCAGCTTTACTAGTGAAGTGCTGAAAGTGGTAAATGTCAATATCATTCAATAATTTAAAAATATTGTATTAAATATGGGGCATAAAGCTGGCAGCTCACGGTCTGGCATGGTCTGCCTAGGCACAGGTAAATGCCTCAACCACCTATGGGCAGCAACATAGATGGTGTGAGAGGCTATGCTCCGTATTCTGCATGGGGCTTATGTGTATAACTCCTCACAGGAGGCCTATGTCTAGCTACATCTATGGACTACAACAGGCTGATGATGATGATGATATTAATATTAATATTTCCAAGAACTTTAATTATTTATCTCAAACATCTAAGGTGAATATGTACCTTACTCTTCCATCATTATCTTTTAATTTTTCATAAATAATTTCATTGTTATCATCGAACACTTTTTTCTGGCTAAGATAGAATTTTTTCTTCTTTATTTTTGCTTCCCTTTTCTGTTTGATCGCATTGATTTTTTCTGTACTTAACACCGGTTTTACTTCCTTGTCTTTTTCGTCAATGTCTTGCTCTTGCTTAAATTTATTAAACGTATCCGGATCGAGATCAATTACTTTTTCTTGTTTTAAATTTACATTTTTTGTGGGCTCATAGGGTAATATAACTTTAGCTGGATTTCTATGCATCCACCTGCCGTATAACCTCACATGATTAGGGGAATTACGAGCCAGTGTTTGATTACAATAAAGCATCGCTCGAGTTATTACGGTGTAAATACTTCTAGACATTGTGACTAATGTAATTGTTTATTCGAGTTGATCTAATATTTTTATATAAGCGTAAAATCTTAAATATACTTATGACAGCTATACTATGCTTGGCTTTTGGCTATTGTTTTTTTCCGTATTTATTAATAACTTCAATAAGTCAATATCGTTAACATTAACATGGTGTTTCTCAAGTTGCTATCTGTCAAGTGTCAAATTGTCAATCTTGTCATTTTCTTTGGGGCCTCAGATTTTTTTTAATATCCAGATATTCTAGTCTTCAACCTTTAACATAAAATTAAACCTTACTCTTAGGATCTACTTTTAAAACGCGTGCACCATAGAGAGAAAAATAAAATAACAGCCCAGTTCCTTAAACATTAGTATAAGTATAAGCATTAGTATTTTTACAAACAGTATTTTTTTTTACAAATACAATTTCGTTATATTAAGTATATAATGCAAACAATATTAGTATGATAGTGTCACAAGAATTGGTTTTAAAAGCTTGCTTATAAAAAAAAAACCGATCCTATAGTAATTAAAAGCAAAATATTTGTTACATAAATACATTTCGGATTTATCACCAACTATATTTCCCTTCTTTAATTTGAACAGTGTTTTTTTAAACTAGATATTTTTCTCACAAGATATGTTGGTAATATAAGAGGTTATCGATCTAATTCTGATATCAGTATTAAGTCGAATAGATTGGGCGAAATAATCATCTTGTGATCTCGTTGAGCAAGTTATGTTATCTGTGCAATCACCGTAGTTCTTACCACTTTACAATCTGTGTTATATGATCGTCACTCGTCAGCTGAAAATTATCGTATATTTATGCGTAATATCGGTGTTTATTTTTATATCGGAAAAATACCGAGTAACAAGCGTTAGACAAAATGGCAACAGGAGTAAAACCTCGTGATGAAGATTCACAACTTACAAGATCTGATCTTGAAGTAATACAAGACGCTATGAAAAGTAAGAAGTTTCGAGAAATGCTTAACGAGTACTGTGAAGAAGTACGTGACCCGGCGAATCAAGCGATCTATCAAAAAGAAATGACCCAACTAGAGAAGGAACGTGGCTATGATATAACTTTCATTAATCCAAAGGGAGGTTATGTTATTAAAACGAGCGTAGCGGGGGACAGGAAAGCTTTTATAAACATCTGTAGCAACGAAAATGTCGGCAAACCATCGTGTAGCGTTCAAGAGGTAAACGGTCAGAAAGGTATGAACTGGCTGTTACCTTATTCTATAATTCCGCCGAGAGAAGATTATAATCATAAAAAGGAACGCTGCGTTGTATATGATGTGGTTTTCCATCCCGACACACTTCGAATGGCAGAGGTTAATCAGAAATTTCGTGAAATTGTAAACAAAACCGCGTTCGATGGCTTACAAAAGACGTACGATATTCACTTAGATATCAATAACTGTCGATTTCCAAAGTCATATTATAAGGGCATGGCTGTGCCTGCTGTTATTAGGAAAGAGGATCCTAACTACAAGCCACCTAACGATGAAGAGCCACAAGATATTTCATCTGACATGTTAGACAAACTTTATCCACAGCATATGTATAGTAAAAATACAGAAACACAAGATTCAGATATTAAGAAACAGAAATCAAAGTCCAAAAATAATAAGCAGTTTGTTCACACTTCATATAATGGGTACACAGTTCCAAAGTATGTTTTAAAGCAGCAAAAAGCTATTGATTTCCAAGATTACACTTATCACAAAGACAGTAAGCAGTACTCTGCTATTCCGAGCAATATTGTTATAGAAATTAATTTACCACTTTTGTCGTCAACTCAAGACTGTGTGCTTGATGTACGAGAAAAATCATTAAGCTTAATATCTGAAAAACCAGCAAAATATAAACTCAATATTAACTTGCCATATTTTGTTAATGAAGAATGTGGTAATGCTAAGTTTGATAAGTTAAAACATACCTTGATTGTAACTTTGCCAGTCGTAAGGAAAACTTTCACTAATGAGAGCATCAACACCTTGAGATTAGACAGTGGTGTGGAAAGTGAAGAAAACTCTGGTTCTCAGAGTGAAGAAGAATCTAAAGAATCTAAAAAAAACTTTGTTACAGAGTTGCCTTCAACTAATTGTTCTGCTGATTCACCCCCACCAGCTGCAAAGGATAAGCTTCCATTGGATGGAGAATTCTTATTGCCATCAATTGGTTACACATTGCCATCATACACTCACAATGTCTTGGATGATATTGTGGCATTTACTTTCCATGTTAAAAATACAGAGCCTGAGTCAGTTGAAGTGAAAAATAAGGGGAACAAAGTGTACATAAAATTTACATCCCTTGGCTCAGGATTTGTACCTGTGCATTATGCAGCACTTCTTGTATTCCATGATAATGTTAACTTTGAGAGTACTTCTGGTGAGGCTTGGGACAATAATGTTATTTTGCAATTAGAAGTTGCTGGAGAGTTACCTCAATCTTGCCAAATTGGCTTAAATGAAGCTGATATGGTGGAAGAATCATTTGACACACCACAAGGTAGAAAATCTGTGAAAAAGGTAGAAGTAGAAGAAAACCCAAAACTCACAGACGAACAATTGCCTATAGTTGAAGTCACCAATTTGGGAACTGAAACAAATATTGTTGTTTCATCTAGCTCTAATAAATATGATGATGAATATACTATAGAGAAAGAGCCAGACATAATATGGACAGAAACTAGTAATGATAATGGGGCTAAGAGTATTCTTCGGAAACCATTATCAATGATAAGAAGCTTCTCAGAGTCAAGTGTAGGTGATGTTGCATCATCCATGGATTACATCAGTTCTGACTGCATTCCAGAAGAATCAAGTCTTAAAAAGACTGTTCGATTTAATGATGTAATTGCGAGGCAATTTTACAGGTGAGCACTCTGGTACCATTCAGTACCATGCATTACTTGTACCATGCAGTACTAGTACCATGTAGTATCATAATATTGTTAAATTTACTAAGGGCAGATAGATCATAAGATACAAATAATGAAACATTATTAAAAATAAATTCTTAGAAATCTACACTTAAATCCACTCACTTTAAAGATTTCTTTATTGAAAATTTGAAGTGTCCTACTAGGGAATCCTTCATTTCTTAAACGGAAAGCTGTAACTGGGAAGGAAAAGGATTGTAATTGTGAATTTATGTTTTAACAGCTATATACAATGAAGCAATTAATTCCTGTTGATTTAGATTTAATCTAATTGTTATATATTAAAAAAAACCGATATAACTTTTTTATTACAGATACAATTCATGCATTGAGGGACAGAAAAAGAAAAATCAAAAGAAGAAAAGTAAAAAGCGCATCCAAGAGAGACGGAAAAGTGAAAGTGAAGCAGAAGATGATCATGTATCTAACCAGGACAAGGTATGATACAGAATAATTTTGACACATTTCACACATACATATATTTAATAAGTTTTATTATAAGTTACACTTGATTTGTAGTCACTAGGAAATTGAAATAGTCTAATTGAAATAAACGTAGACAACTATATGTATATGTTTCCTTGTACATTTGTTTGATTTGGAACCAATATAGACATGTATAAGTAATGAAAGTAATATCATGCTTAATATCACCTGACGATGTAATAGAACATTATATATTACTCAACAAAGTTAAGCATCACTTATCACTTCAAATATTACTCGGCAAGGCAACCTGCCTGTCGAGATTGAGCACTGATGTCTTTAGTAACTTTGACTGGGATAGGTTTTGGAAAAAAAGGAAAAAGAAAAAAAAAGTTGAAAAGGCGGTACGGAGTTCGTCGGGTCAGCTAGTGTATAATAAATATACATTAACATACAAGAAATATCTGAGTTTTTGTCCCTACACAAGTAAGAATTGTGCGTTAATATGCGTATTGATGTGAACATTGTTTCCATATCATGTCTGCTTACAGCTTACTAAAGAACCAACATTTTGGTGTGTGATATTGTAATGTAATATCACTTGAACCCAAATGTGCTGTGATATAAATTACTTATTAATGTAATGTTTTGCGCATGTCTACACCAATACATAAATAAAGAACACAAACCATTTTTTTTTCAGACATCAAAATCAAGGTTGAAATCTGTGTTGAAGCAAAGACGTGACAGCGGCCTAGCTGACACATCAGACGCTGAGAATGACTGCAAGCAAATATCAGCTACTATTTCAACATATGATGCAGCTGATTACACAGATGAAAATGAAAACTATGACAGCTGCAGTGAAAATAAACCAGAGATGAGAGAGAGCTTACCTAACGCTTCAAAACTGCTGAAGAAAAGTAAAAAGAATGATCCTATTACCTGTGATAATATTAAACATAACACTGACCTTTATAATCCAGACAAATTAAACAAGGGACAATACCTGGAAGTTGCTTTTAAAAATGATCTCATTTTTGATCTAGACATGTGAGATATGCCATGTTTTGATGTAAACAATATTTATATTATTATTATAATATATTTAGCATGATTTTGTGTTATCTAGATGATATAATACTTGTATTACATTTCAGTGTTTTCTTTAGTCATTGAGAGTATTTCAGATTTCATTTCCTTGAATGTTTTTAATATGTGTACTGTTTCTTTTGTATTCCTCTTTGTTTTATTGATGGAAGATAATATTAATGTGTAGTATCTCTGTTGTTTGACCACAGTAAATTAAATGTTGATAGTGTGTTAAACCATGTTAGATATATTGTTTGAGTAAACAATATCAACTTTTTTAAATTTAATATATGTTTCGAATAATATATTAAGACACTTGGAATTTGTTTTTTCAATTAATGTCTGCTCAGATAGACTTTAGACAATATAAATGCATTGAATTTTTTAGATAAATGCATGCAAATGGTACAAATTAGATTATTAACAGACATAGAATTGAATTGAGTGTTTTAAATTGATTGGTGTTCTGAATAAATTTTAGGTGTATGCTCCATAATGGGGTTTTAATTTCTATATGAACATTTTAAAAACAACATTGTATAGAGACTGAAAAATAGACAGAAGGAAAGTGTATATTTTTTTGTTTACACCAGGGGTATCAAACTCACGGCCCGCAGGCCGCATGCGGCCCGACATGTACATCTTTGCGGCCCAATCAATATATCCATCGCAGAGTAAAAATAAAATAGAATATGAATTAGACAAGAAACCATAATATAAAATTATAATATACTTTTTGCCGCAATAATATTTACTAATTGATTTATTTGCTGTTGTAATGTGGAGCCCTAATTATTCCCCGTCCAAAATCAAGCAAGCAGCAGGGGCAAAAATATTTCCATGTTTGGAAGTAGTTATCAGTGCGAGCAATTATTTTCTGCTATGAATGGAAATAAATCTCCTGTCCGAAACTGTATTAATAACGCTCACGTTGGGTCAATTTTTAAAGTAGTCTCGGCCAATAAAATTTCTTCCGAAATAGGAAGGATAGTATCAGAGATGAGATGTCAAATATCAGGATATCAACAATAATTTAACTTTATAATATGTTTATTACAATGTACTAGTAAAAATAATATTTGTTTCTATGGTTTTTTTTTTTTTTGTGCGGCCCACCTGAAGTTAAGGATTATTTATTTAGCTCAAGTTAGCTTTTCACTTTGACACCTCTGGTGTACACGATCAAGCACTATCTGCACTGTTTATTAGTGTCTTTTTAAATGGGCATGCATTGTTTCATTCTGTTTGTTATCGAATTATAAACTATGGTTTTTTAACATGTCTGTACTGATAGACGATCAATTTAATTTTATTGGATATTGTCGTAAAATTTGCATTTAATTTTTGTGTGAAATGAGTGGAAAATTACAAACGTTATGTTTTATTAAGTATTGTGATGTTTGAATATTAGTTTAATAGATGAATCAATTCCGATATCCGTCTCTTATTTTTACATACCTTATAATGTGTCTGAGATTTTATACAAATACATATTAATTTATTTAAAAAACTGGTTATGCAGTGCATTCTTTTAGAGCTTGTTCCTGACAACGTAGCGTCAGTATTTATTACAAGTGATGTGAAAAGAAATATTTATATAACTTGTATGGGAGCAACAGTAATAACATTTATTAAATATTAGATACCTACGTATAAACATTCTCAAGTAGGTACCAGTCACATAATTATGTATTTGTATTTTAAATATCCATAATAAATAATATATACTATGTAGAAGTATGCCTTATCATGTAGTTGTAATCAATGAGGCCATAGCTATGTGCATATCATAAAATATCTACAAACCAAGATTAGAAGGATAGCTGTGAAACATGTTTTATCAATATGATTGCTTCGTTAGTCTACTAGTTGCTAGCGTGACTAATGATCGAGACGTCCTGGGTTCGATTCACGGGTCGTGCAAAGGTTTTTCTAACTTGAAATTCTCAGTAGTAGCTCAGTTTGGATTTGGGCCCGTTGTATAGCATTAGGCTCACCGCCTATTCCACGGGGGGATGTACAACGGAACTGGTGGAACGGCGGAGTGTATTGCACTCTGCCTACTTCTTAGGGGATTACAGACGTGATGTTACGTATACTTAATACTTTAGATGACGTTTGGATGCGAAAATGTACATAGTGGAGGGTGGGCATTGCATTAAGATATAAGTGGACTAACATTCACCGTATTCCCGGATGGTTGCAAAGTAACACTTGCTCAACGTCGTTTCATTGTTTGATACTCAGTCGTCAAGCGTTCTTGATAGGTACAAATATAGGTATAGGTAAATTAATGTCAACCCAGTTGACTTGGCCGTAACCTGACGAAGGTCTTTTATGATCCACGACATTAGTTTTCTACAACAGGTTTGAGAAAGAAAGAAATATAGAGACCAAGGTTTTATGCACGAGACCCGTGGCAGATTTTCGATAGTTTAGTAAGTAGGTACTGTTGTTCTGTCCAACTTTAGCCAACTTTTAAAATGAATATGATGTGCATTGTCTACCTACATATCTCGTTCACTCCACAATGCCGTGTGTAGAATTGTGGTAGGGTTATGAGTTAAATTCCAAATTTACTTTTCTCAAGAAAACACTATTTATCTATTTATAATAGGATAGCAGAAGGTGGTGGTTGTACAATTAGCAACACTTAAACAAAAGTTTCATATATTTAGATACCTACCTAATTTTACTTTACCAAAGGTGCCACGATTTACTTGAAAATTTAGGAGAACTCAGGTAATTGAAAGTATTTAATTGAAGTTAACAAGTTCAACGTATCCTTTTAATTTAGTTACTAAAACTTTATTCTTCGATATAAAACAATATCTACTCTAGAACGAATTGACGTTTTGGTAGGTACCTACGTAGTTAGACAAAAATGATACTTCAGTCTAAAAAATATTACGAAGTTCTGCTTTCTTCAGGAGATCGTATTTTTTCCCTGTATTATTAAGATCTAAAGAGAAGTCATCCTTGCGCAGCCATCCATAGGAAGCACTAATTGGATTTTCGTAAAATTGCTATCTGTACGAAAGTATTCTGTAACAGATTTTATGCTATTCAGTTAATAATTGAATTATTTATGAGACTGATGAACCAGATTTGGTAAAAAAATGGTCTTTTTCGTCATGATTTTGAACTGACTAGGCATATTACTAGTAAAAGGAAACAATTCTAAAATGGCGGCACTAATTGTGTCCTTCCCACTCGCACATTATTGCTGCCTGTACGTAAGTACACATGCTCATTGTATGCAAGAAGTTGCCTTGTATGCAAAATCTTGCCTTCATGCTGTTTCAAGATGCTATATCATATAATGACTACCTCGTTGGTCGTGGTGGGTGGAAGCACGAATGTCGATCTACAGGTCCTGGATTCCCGGATAGGGTACTATTGAATTTTTCTAACTTAGATTTTCTGGCAGTGGCTCGGAATCTGGATATGAGCCCGGTATGTGGCAATAGACTCACCACCTATTCCATAGTGGTACGCAAACGTAACTGGTGAAACGTGGGAATGTATTACCTACATTCTTCTGCCTACCTCTTTGATAGTTACAGGTGTCATGTTACGTATCTCATACAAAAATTGGATGTAGTATCGACCAATAGACAATATAAAGAAATATAGAATACTTACCGACAAAAAAATCTAATATTTACCTACCTATTTTCTTTTCCATTAACATTTCAATAAGTCCAGGTGTTTAGCATTTTCAAACATTAATTATTTTATTTGTAGTTAAAATTTCTACTAGTGACACTGAGTCTAATAGTATGCCCGGTGTCTGGCAAGAGGCTCACCCAGAATCCATGGTGGCACGTGAATATGACTGGTGAAACAAAAGAGTGTACTACACTCCTCTGTCTACCTATTTGGTGATTACAGAGGTGATATTACGTAATTATATTCTGTTTATTATTTCCATTTATTCCAAATAAAATTAACTACGTACATACACTATATGTATAACATATAACTTTAGGGAGGAATAAAAGTAAAAATAATATTTAATTAGTGAAATAAATAAATAATTGGTCGACATTTTTCACTGACTACAGCCACCAATTTAAATTTGTTCCTTTAATGGTTCGTCTTCTACGTACTTTTCTTCAGGAATCAATTACCTAGTAATATGATAAAAATCGCCAAATTTGCCAGACTTTCTTCATGATGCATACTTTTGCGTGGGTAAATATATAATCAGTAATAATTTAAAATGTTCTTTTATGTTTATTCACCAGTATTATCACATAAGTAGGTATAGTCTCTACTATTTATAAGAGAAAAACATGCGAAAATTAACTTTAACGATAAAAACAAACTGCGTTTTCTTTAATCTTAGTTTTTACCCCTATTAACTTGTTGCCTTATCTTTTACTTTATAGACACAAAACTTATAGTAGTTATCTTGATAAGATAAGACGGTCGGACCAATTTACTTATCACGGTAATTTTATTTTACAACTTCTTTGACTAAAAATGCTTATTATCATGTCTCATCGTTGTCACATTGTATAATTAAATTATGTGAAGGATGAATCTTAATCATCTGCCTCGTTGGTCGTGTTGGTTGCAAGTGCGACTGCCGAACGGGAGGTCCTGGGTTCGATTCCCGGGCCGGGCACTACTAAATTTTCTAATTTAGATTTTCTAGTAGTGCCTCGGAGTCTGGACATGTGCCCGGTGTATGGCAATAGGCTCACTACCTATTAACTGCTGTAAATGTAACTGCTGAAACGTGGGAGTGTTCTACATTCCTCTGCCTACCTCTTCGGGGATTACAAACGTGAAGTTACGTTATTCCTTACAAACCATATAATACGTTGTTATAAGTTTTATTCATTTTGCATCTTGCCCATCTGTACACGAAACATATGTACGAGTGGCTGTCAACATTTCGAATTTCTTTTTCTGAAACCAAATAATTCTTTATAAGGACGAACGCTCAAGGCGACTACCAGCGAATTGACAAACCGCGAAGGTTATCAAATTCGGACGACTGAACACGAGGCTTTGTATCAGCCTAAAACCCTGCGGCTATATGCAGATGAACGATCCCAATCTCGGTCGAATCGTCATTCGACTTACCACCGACCAATTTTCTGGTTAATATCATAACCCTTTTCACATTTTCGATATCGTACTGTTTGTGTGATATTTATTTACGATAATAGGTCATTTAATTTGAAGTAAACAATGTTAATTATGATACATAACTAACTATTGCACTTATTAAAAAAATACCATCAGCATCCTATTGCAGTCCACTGCTGGACATAGGCCTCCCCTGAGAGGTTATACCCATAATCCTCACGCCGGGAGGCCTATGTCCAACAGTGGACTGCAATTGGCTGAAAATGATGATGATTAACTAACTGCTGTAACATGACCTTGCATTTAATTTTTAAGCGACCGCAGGGCTTCCGAAATCAGTCAATAAAGCCTCATGCCAAGCATATAAATAACGCAACGCAATAACTTTTCTAAACGCTGACCTATAAAAAATATGAAAAATGAAATAGTAGGCATGAAGATATTTAGAGTGTTACAAAACTAAAGAACGCAACGCTATTCGTCACAGCGACTTTGCGTCACAGACGATAACTTCGCATTGAAAATTTCCGCACCACCTCTTTGTCATATTTGGAAAGATAAGCATTTCTCTTTTATTCATTTAGCCCCTTGCTCTTTATTTGGATTGCAAAGAAACTCCTAGAAC
>DWDV01001869.1:0-12424 GCA_018245615.1 Mimoniades ocyalus | reverse complement strand
GTGTGTGTGTGTGTGTGTGTGTGTGTGTGTGTGTGTGTGTGTGTGTGTGTGTGTGTGTGTGTGTGTGTGTGTGTGTCTGTGTGTGTATATGGATAGGTTATTACTACACTAGAAGATAAGAACGCTCTGTACAGTTTTCCTAAATCTAATGTCATCAGCCTATTCGCGTCCACTGCAGGAGATAGGCCTCTCCGATAGCACGCCACTGAGCTCAATCTTTGGCTCTCAGTATCATTTGTTTATAAATAAGTCTACTTATGAATAAAATCAACTACGTATGTTATCTGTACCTTACAATGAATTCGCGATAATATTCGCTGAATTATCTAAAGTGACATATTAGAAATATAGTTCATGTATAAGGAACTTTCATAAAACAAGAAAGTTTCGCTCTACTTGTAAACTAGGATGAATTCTTGAATACATTGGAGGGAATACAATTGTATTACCAGCACAGGAGTAACAATTATAATTATTTATGTCGAAATGCATAATTTATCTATAAGTAAATAATGCTGCAACTAATGTACTATGGGATCTGATATTCATAATAGGGATAAAAATGCCTCTGAAGAATATTAAAAAACAACCTAAATAGTCTACATTCAAATTCTTAAAATTTCCTTCCGGTTCGCTATAAGAAAATAGATGCCAATTTGGCAGGAAGTCACATGTAACTCATCAAAAACCGAAAATCAATGCCAGCATGTGCACAATACACTACCAAAAAGGGGCCATTGTTTCCGAGCTGGCAACACTAAGTCTTTCTTCGAGTCAATGACTTAAGACAACCGGAAGTTTCGATAATATTCCACTAGCCACCACGAATATAGATGATTGACTGCAATAACTCTGTAGACGTATCAGTCTACTCGCTCGCACTCGTACCTTATTACGTGTGCCAGTAAAGGTAGGAAGATAGCCAATAAAATGCACTTCACGTACAAGGAAGTGGGAATCATTTGTGATGGCAATAGAAATATTAATCGGGTGTGTGCTAGGCGATATTTTTGAATATTCTATGAACTAGACTCTCTCCCTGGCGCCCTTCACTATCACCATATCCTTTACAAGGTTATTTCCATGATAATAATGATATTTGTCGTGTTTATTTATGACATGTCTTATTGTGTCTGACGGAGTGTGGTTTTTAATTAGAATTTAATTAATCTATGTTTCCGTATTTAGCATTGAAATATATTATTTGTGGTGCCTCACTGTTTATCGTTTAGATTTGAAAACGTAAACAAGAAACCACTTACTTAGCGACGTAATAAAAAAGAATTCATAACTTATCTCTATTTAAATTAGTGTCATTTGACGTTAGAGACGTTAATAATATTAAAGATCTTCCTATAAATGATAAAGAGCACAAAATATTTATAAACAATTTACGTTCTATCTGAAACGTCAAAATAATTCTCCAACCATTCGACAGGTGGCGCTCGACCGACTGCAGATAAATTCAACAAGATGCCCACTTATCTCCGCAACACATGAACACATGTTAATAAATTATTTCACGAACAATGCCCGCAGGAATATTTAATAAAATTTTATGCAATACGTTATACAATAAATAACGAGGCATTGCAAATTGATGCTAATCTATTGCGTTTTACATGTAAATGGGAATAAAATGGCGGTTCGCGCTGACAACATTATGTTTATGGCCGATGGCCATAAGCGTTTCCCTTGTTCGGTGTGTTTGACTTCCTTTAAATTGAAAATACCTTCCGGTCGCCAGGGTTGGTGAACTCATCTAAATGTTAAAATTCACCTGACTTACTACGTTTACTACCAAATTATACATATATGAACATATGTAACAATTGTTGTTTGTTGTATAGTATTCCTGCGCAATATAGCCATGTTGTAGAAACAGAAAGAACAGAACAACGAAGTACGAATAACATAACTTGTCGGGACTGTATTTACACACTACTTGTACTAAATTCTGAATTGACTAAAGTCAGGGCAGCATTTGTCGAAGTGGTACAATAATACTTAACCACACCGAACAAAACATTATTCTCGTAATTATTTTAACCTTCAGATGATAACAATTCCTTCGAAATTAATTTCACTGCGTGCTCTAGATTCCGAAGTATTAATTGAAATTAGTTTTGGAAAAATGTTCTTTTTTATCGCACTAAACCAATAAAATAAAAATAAGTCCTGGGTCCCGGTGTATGGCAAAGTAGCAATAGGTTGACCACGTATTACACAGTGGAACGTAATAGTAAAATGGTGAAACGTGGCAGTGTACTACACTCCTCTGCCCTCTTCTTCGAGTATTACAGGAGTGAAGTTACGTAGTCTCTGATGAAATAGGCCGAGGAATATTGGTCAGACCCCAAAATTTCGAAGAAAATCTGTTGGACTTCATTAGAAATCTAGAATATAATAATACTATACATAAACCCACTCGCAAAATTATATACACACGCAAATACCCTAAGAAAAAAATCCTCTTAACGAAATCTCTTCAATAAGACAAAGTCTTGCCTGTCGTCGGCTTTAATTGAAATTTATTGCGTCCCATACTGTGATCGGAACGTGAAATGACACTTGCCGCTCGTATCCCTGCAGACGATATTCAATCTTACGCTGACGCAGCAAGGTCTATTTTCGGGCGCAATATTTTGACGTGCCCGTTCCGTTTCGTCTTCGTGTCTTAATATTTATTGTCGTTGGACAATCGAAGATAATGTGCCACTCGTGTGATTTGAAACAATCACTGTACGTATTCGGTTTATTGAATTACCGTCTGAATACTGTTTACTGTCTGTTTTGATGTTGTGCGGTCGTAGGTTAGAGTTTTAGTGGTGGATATTGACTTTTATGATCTTTATAAGCGAGAATTATTGAGGCTTCGTTAAGTTTATTAGTTTTTTGCAATATACAGGCATTCGATTTTATATTTAAGGGGTTTTCTCATTTATCCATTCCTTTTATGATTTTATATTTAAGGGGTTTTCTCATTTATCCATTCTTTTATTACCTATGATAATAATGTTTAAGTACCTGCAAGTGGTGAATAAGCTTGAACCGCTGTTCAGCATAATGTACACATAAATAACTTGAGTATTCTTGTTGCATTAACGCATTTCGTTTGCACATTCTTTTATATGATTATAATTTGAACATACGAAAAGTTAATGTTTCAAAGTTGATACATTTGTTAGGAAAGTTTATCATCCATGGATATGATTAACATTATAAACTTAGAAAAATGAGCGTTCTTTTAGACCGTGACGCGTGGTCTACTTGTCTATAATCGTCCCATTACCAGTCCATTTAGTGGTCACTCGTTCTGATAATAGCCGAATAATGTGCTGGAATGCTTTTACCTGTAAAAGGACTTACTGATCATACGTTAATTTTGTAAATGGAGCAGCTCATCGACCACTACATTTACACTCGCATGTAAGTAACATTTTATTTTCTAAAGCACAAATTCCTCTCTAGTATCGGCCAGACGCGGTTGATCTCTCCCTAGCATACATTAATTTAGGTAGCAGTAATGTAACGTGACATTTCACATTGGCCTACATGAGAAATATACGAATGTCTAATAACACGAATGTAACAAATAAAATTAGTTACATAGTAGGTAGGTAGTTTCTTATAAAGCGCCGAGCGTGTAGAAGGAGCTGGATGAGATAAGCCGACGATTTCGCTCAGCGGCACTCCTTGGGAAAGACCCATATCAAGCGACGGGTGAAATTATATATATGTTGATAATGATGTTTATAATGAAATAATTGAAATTTACTCTACTAAAGCTTCCTTTCTTAAAGGTTACGTTAATGATTTGAACGTTAAAACTCGGCAATCACATCAAACCTTTAAATATTTAATTTTGCAATGCTGGCCCTGAACTGATCTGACCTCTTAAATTGAAAAGAATTATGCTTAGTCTGCTAAGCCTTATAAATGTTTATTGGCATATAAGTCTTAGCAAACATTCTAGAAACCTCTGAGATGTATTGAATTCCTAAAATTTTTCATCATCATTTTTCATCATCAAAGTATAATTTGTTGATTCCATGTCGAAATTGTTGACATTAAAATCAATATTTATTACTCGATAATTATGATATCGATAACAATTATCAGGCGACATGTAACGGAAGCGACGCCGCACAGCGGACGGACGGAGATAACGTCGAGAGACGACCCCGCGCAGATTGATTGCATCCCTTACTTCAATGTCGTGATATTTTGCGATCACATCACACAAATCATAACAGACACATTGTATCGATACACCGTCCCTTACGGGGTAGGCAGAGGGCACCAAGCACCAAATATCTCTATCCTTACAGACCTGCCACGCTTCTTCTACAGCTGCCACGCTTCTTCTACATCTGCCACGCTTCTTCTACATTCATCACTCTCTTCATACATGCACGTCGGTTTCACTTCTATTTCGGCAGCTTGTCGCACCGCCTACGCAGCGTCCATTAGCGACCAGGGTATTTAAACGCTCCTAACATTTATTCTTCTGTCTATATACGTATATTCTAAAGCTCTATAATCCCCTGATCATACTTTTACTTTATTCCAAGCGACCAAAAGAAAACCATATATGGCTTGATAAAAAATAATTACAATAAATTCCTACTGACCAATACCGCGAATTTGATCGCGTGGAAGTCTATTTTCCTTTAAATGAACTAGGCGACTCTGGTTCTAACAACCTCATTTATTATATGGATTATGAGGACTTTCGTTGATTTTTTATAAATATTTATTAATATTTTTACCTTCAACTAGATTTAATAATGTTCGGACTTAATATCTAAAAGCATTCTCTACAAGTCAAAAAGTCAGTCAGGTATACCATACAAAGCTTAAGTAGTTTTCAAAGTTATTTCTGGTGTACTATGTATAAACGACAACTGTTAACTGATGTTATTACAACTTTGAACCCTATAACAATATAGGTTTGTAAATAAAAAAACTAGCATATTTATTATTTTGGTAATCCAATGGTTATATACAATATTGTATAATAATAACATGGCCAAAACGGATTACACTGATGGTGACACTAATATTATAATTAACTGTTAATAAAAAAAACTTGTCCATGTGTGTGTAGATGAGCTGTGTTTGTGTATGTGCGTATGCCTGGTCTTATTATTATAATCTTATTTAGGCTATATAGCAATAAACTATACATGAAAAATGACACCTACGTATTATTGTGTCTATGTGAGGAAAAGACGAACCCAGAAATGAATGAATAAACGACTGACTGAACGAATGAGTGACTGAACGAACGTACAAATGAACCGAAGGACGGATGAACGAACACACTTCTCATTTGTAACATTAGTAGAGATTATAAACGCAAGCTATCCCCTGATATATAATTTCTAAGTCGAAGCATCGATTAATTACACTAGCGCCCATTGAGGCAAACCATACGCGGAGATGATATCAATTAACTGGCTATTTGTCAACCACAACGGCAAGGACAAGTCTTGGTATCGTAGTAAATACGAGTTAAACGAACCACAATCAAGGGAATTGAATACCGCAATCTATCAGCGATAGCCTAGTGTTTTGGAACTCATCATTCCTCGCCGGGGATCGTGGGTTCAAACTTTCTTAGTTTGCAAAATTTAATGTTTTTTCAAGATTAAATATCGTGTACTGTACGGTGAAGGAAAGCATCGTGAGGGAACCTTGACAACTTGTAGTTCTCCATAATATTCTCTAAGGTGTGTAAAGTCTGCGACCCGCACTTGGCCAACGTCGCAGACTATACATATAACCTTAGCCTCGTTCATTTCGAGAGGAGACCCATTTTTAATAGTCGAACAATAAAAGAGTGACAATGACGGAGATGAATCTAGGAATCACGTTAAAGCACAAGCCAAATGTAAACAGTTTTAACGTAACTACTTGGCTGTATTCCCCGAAGAGGTAGGCAGAGGAGTGTGGCACACTCCCACGTTTCACCGGGTACGTTTACGTCACACCATGGGATTGGTGCCGAGCTGGACGCCATGGACAGAGAGAGGAAATAAACACCCAAACTCATAACGGATGACTTATTTAATCATTGGTGAATCCGACCGAGAATCGAACCGGGGCGTGCAAGGCGGGCCGGTGAGATACGTTGCTAAAAGTGTATCGTCAAACAAAATAATTTTAAATTATTCATTCAAAAACCATTTCGGAATCATAAAATCATTAAAAATCATCATAAAATCTGAACGCTTGCTTCTTTATTGTCATCAAAGTGTTATATGTAGGCTTGAGCAGTAAAATAAAATCTTTATTCTCTTTGTCAACCGACAGGCTGTGCTGTCTGCTTATTCCAGGTCATTCTCCCGCCCTTGACAAGAATATCCCAGATTATGAACATTACCGTCCCCTCTTGGTGACCATAAAGAATAATTTTATTATTTCACGCCAAAGATTTATCTTAAGCTTATATTTATTTAGCGCTTAAGACTCAGAACGCAATAATAATGAAGACGCCTACATAAAGCTGTGTGAAACGGTCCAATTCCAATTTCATGTCTGGCTGAATAGCCATACATACATATCTTCACGCCAGTTACTGTCGGGTTAGGCCGATTGAGTGACAAATACCTATCTCTGAATAGCGATAACAACATTAATTTCACTTTAACCTTCTTTCATTTAATTTATTCATTCCACATGCCTTCATTTTTAAACAAGTTTATTTCTTAACAATTATTAAATTCTGAGTTACTTTAATATGCTCGCAAGTGATGGCCGAGCGTAAATAAGTATTAATCGAGTTACGAGGAAGCTGAATTGGTACCAGAATCGTGCACTAAAGTGGCAACACGTTGTTATTGAGTGGCGAATTTTATGCATTCTTAAACTCCCGAGGTTATTATTTGCATATGAATGCAGTTCACATACACGTTCGTATCAACATTAACATATTAACCATTTTAATGTTTTCGATTTCCGAGTCGACTCTACATTTTCATTTATCATCTGCCCAAGCGGCAGACGTTGTGTTATAGTCCAGTTAACATTTTAAATATCTCATATCTTTTTACTATACAATCACGTACCGATAACTTAGTAGATTGGATTCCATTTTACGGGCAACAATAGCGAACGGTAAATCTTATAAATTATAAACTGTTCCTGAAACGGAACGCAATTTACAAAAACGATTAAATTAAAAAAAAATAACAGAACTAATCTACGATCTATCAAAATGTAGAAGACGCTTTCTCTGCCTATTAATTTCAAGATAATATTATAATTACGTTTTGCTTTGCTTGGAGAACATTCTAGAGAGAATCTTTACAGTTCTACGAAAATATATTTCAATAACAGTTTAAATTTAAATTGTAGATGACTGGAGCGATTTAAAACATCTTATTACAAAAGATAAAAGTATAATTCCTAAGAACGACTTGGTAAGTTTTCGTTACAACAAAGGGCCACAAGGTCCAAGTTATATAAAATGAGCTGTCAATGATGTAACAAGGAAGGGATTTGTATGACGTTTGCATACTAGTATGTCATTTGGAGATATAATTGACTTTATTATGCAATACAAGTATGCAACGCGGTATAAAAACTAATGTTACAAACGATCATACATACAAATCAGGTGTCGCCATGTATATTTAGTTTCATTACGATTCAAGGAAATTCAATGAACTTATATTGGTATCGCTATGAGCTATAATTGAATATGGAACGTGGAAGTAAAAAGAGAGACATAAATATTGATTTTCGATTATTTTTTTTAACGCAGTAGGTATATAATTATAAAATCTTCTTTTATTAGTTTGAAAGTGTAGTAAATCTGTGTTTACTTCAATTGCAACTTTATTAATGCCATAATTTGACAACAAAAAAAAATCATTTTAGGCAGCATTTTCATACATATATTAATTTTCTGGAGTGTGTTTAAGCAGTTATTATACTTATCTGAATCACACTCAATGAAGTTAATCCAGTAGTCATTAAGACAGAACAGAATTTTTAAAATTACTCTAAAAAGTTTTTTTTTTATTCCAAATTTTTTGTACATAAATAAATTCTCTACCTTTCCGTATAATTTTCAAAAAAACCATGTATTGAAACATATTATTATGAATTAAATTTTGTTGCAAATGTCAAGCACCACATTTGATTTCAATTTATTAATAGGAAACAAAAATTGTAAATATATCATTAACATCTTTGAACGAGAGTAGTTCAGCTAAAATAGCTTTTGATACTCATATACATATAGCATGCTTTATTTTAAAAAGCCGTATTACTTAATAACAAAGTCTTTATTCGATTAGAAGCTCTTGAGGTTTCATTTTAAGAACATTGTGTAAAGCATCGTAGTATTTTACATATTAGAAGGGCGCAAAGTTCAAATTTCGAATTGTTTTTACAGCTAGGTGTAATTTCTTTATCAGAACACAGGGGGAACTCTGGCCGCACAGAAAACCAAAAATAGAATGCCAGTGACAATGAAAATAACTAGGTACTAATCTAAGGTGTTCGAAATTTGAAAATACATAACTCTTGAATGTCTTGCTTGTATACGAAACTTACATTTTTGGGTAAAGAAATTAATATTATGGCAAAATTGTTTTTGGACTGTTCTCAAAGACGTATGAAGATTAACCAACATTTGGCCAGCATAATAACACTGTATCACTCAAATATATTAATAGGAGACCAGTATCCAAAATTGGAACATTAAAAAAGTTGCCGATGACGATACTGATCAACTAGGAATTTTTATGGCATCTCGCGATGCTGACCAGTCGCGTTGCATAAAAAGAAATGCAATCAAGCTATTCGTGGCAAAAATACGACGCCGGATGATCGTAAGAACTTAAATATATGTAGATGGAAACGACGAAATTGCGACGAAAAACTTTTACGTCAATCCGAGATTCAATATCGTAAACTCTAGGGACAAATAATAATAATAACGGAAAGACCTGCCAAACCGCTGACAGTCTCAAGAAACTGTATCTTTTTAGTGACTCAAACGAATTAATCTATTTTCGCGTTTATTGAACAATAAAACTATGTTATACACAGGGTTGTCACAATTATTTTTCGTTAACTAAAAAACCAGTAAATCTTGAATTTCCACTAGTAATTTGTGTTGGGCATTACGTGTTTTTGTTCTGCCTTCGTTCAAGAGTTTCACACGCTGTTAAATGAGCTGAAAGGCTTATAATAAGTTACCATTGCTTTTACGCATACGCGTATAACGTTTACCCGGAAAGTACCTGTCGATTTCAATTCTGGCAACCCTAACTACACTCTCTTTTAGTGTATGATGTTGAATTTCTCGGAGTACATAAAATTTATGGATTTTTCGCCTATGAATGATCTATCTTGAGGGTAGATGGTAAATGGTATCTTGGAATAGGTGAGCGCTATGTGAGTAACATATTGTTCTTTTTTAAATCATTTACATTATCTAAAAGCATAATTTATTTAAAAGTTATTATCATTGCATAAAATTATGCAAAAACTTGTATATTATATTCACCCTCTATATAAACGTCTTCCATATTAGAATAATGAGGGCTTTCACATAATAAAATAGAAATAACCCATAATGGATACAATTCACTTACTTTGAGAGCCTATGTACATATGTATATCGTAGTCTCGGTACGTAAATGTATCAATAGCATATTATAAACTGGCTTATGAGGGCTTGGTTAAATCGCAGAAGTATATGATCAACATTCTCATCATCATCTTTACGGTTGTTATTAAGCACAAGTCTCATTTTAAAATCAGAAGGGCTAATGCTGCCGTCCACTCTTGACTAATGCGAAGTGGCAAATGTTACACGTCAGATAGATACGCCACACAGTAAAGAACATTATAGAGAATTCTTAGGTGCGGAAATCTTTTCAGTAATATTGTATTTTAAAAACGCACATGATTTTTGTAAAGTGAAAGTTGAGAGTCACAATTTAAACTCCAGACCCGTTTGCCTGAGTTCGAAACCTATATTACTAGTTCCCTGGAAGTTGTGCATTAGAAATGAACTCAGCGGAGGCCTTGTTCGGGGAAATTTTGTTCATAACATTGTTTTAATACAATGATGTGTGGATAGAGATTTTTGACCAATCTCCCTTTATAAACTCCAGTAAAATTTTTCAAATAGTCTTTTGGTCTAACGGTTTAACTACAGGTATATGGGTCTCGCTATTCTTTAGATAATACGTTTGTAATGTTTTGACTGGCCTGGTGGTGCAGTGGTTAGTGTACCTGCCTGTTGCGACGTGGTCGTGGGTTCGATTCCCACCCAGAAAAAGTATTTCAGTGATGAGCACAAGTATTTTTTCTGTGTCTGGGTGTAAAAAAATCTATTTAAGTATATATCTATGGGTATCTTTTTAGTTTATCAGCCGTCTGGTTACCATACCACAAGCTCTCTTGACGCTTGCTTTGCGATCAGGTGGCCGTGTGTGGAGACGTCCCGAGATATCATACCATTATCATTAATTATAAATTGCCAGTACTTTTCATAAAAAATGACATTTGACATTTGTTTAAAGTGAATTCTCATTAAGCGACATTTAATACACAAATAACACTTAAAATACAACAATTAATATCACCTTTGATCATCTCTGATCAAAGTGCGCGCATGAAATATGCTGAAATGTACGGAAGACGTATCTTTTTTTTTTATTCCCAGTAAAGTGACGATAAACCCAATTCACGTGAGCGTTTTAACCTAAATATAATATTACCGAATTTTTCAAACTTCCAGACGTCTGTATTCGTATAACACTGCGATTTTAATTTTCAGAGACATTTTCGTTCTAAAACAACATCAACCCGTAATAGTCCGTAGAACTGTTAAACTAAAGAAGAATCGTGATTAGGTCTTTCTGAATGATTGTACGTATGGAAAGTTTCTTATCTGTATTGAAGATTACATATGTACATACATATCTTCACGCCAGGCCCCTTACGGGATAGGTAGCGAACATGGAGTACCAAATATATAATTTATATATTGAAGATTAAAGAAGCTTAAAGGGTTAAAGCGTGGGAGTGTTCTACATTCCTCTGCCTAACGTTACGTTCAATAGGTTCAAATGTATCCACACTCAGTTAATCGATATTTACCTATTTACCTGTCAACATTTAGTAACCCATTTAGCTTGAGTCAACGAACCGGCTATTTAGAGAGCGGCGGCTTGGCGGCCGAATTTTTTTCTTGTCACCATCTCGTTAATCATCAGTCCACAAAGCC
The DNA here is from genome assembly GCA_018245615.1 of Mimoniades ocyalus. Taxonomy (NCBI): domain Eukaryota; kingdom Metazoa; phylum Arthropoda; class Insecta; order Lepidoptera; family Hesperiidae; genus Mimoniades; species Mimoniades ocyalus. Next base: position 1,167 of record DWDV01001869.1, on the reverse strand, counting down.
GGTGAGATAACTAGTTCATAGATTTAGTCAGAAAAAAACATGGTAATATTAATTTTTTTTATTACCCGATATGTTTTTGTGTTGTTGACTCTAGCAGTCCGAGTGGCTAAACCTAGAATTTAAGGAGTGGAGGAAGAGTAAGAGTGAGATTCAGTACAGAACAGTATTCTACATTAGTGTGAGAATTTCATACCAGTTTGTCCATATTTATATAGTGAGTAAAATTCTAGAACAATCCTTCCATGCTTCGCCCATAGGGATAGATAACCCATTCAACATAATTATTGTGTCGCCATGCAAGAATACTTGTAAAGCTTTATTTCAGTGTTGTATGTGTTAGGCAGATTTATTACAACATGCAGTAATGCAACTTTTCACAGAGCGGAAAGGTTGCCGGCCTATCTGATATTACTTGATGTGATAACTCAAAATTAAAAAACATCGTACGTTCTCTAAAAGGTTTAAATTAAATCTATCAGTTTATCTAAAAAAAACTAGTATGTAACATAGATATTTTAAAAACCCGAAATTTCAACCAAACTAAACACAAAAAAGTTTATATATTTTTTTACAGGCACGGGTCATGACCATTCCAAATATTAATTACACTAGTGAGTCCATCCATTACGGTAACAAGCAAACATTTTCAATAAAGGGCAGCTGCTGTTAGCAATAGATTAGAAACATCTTCGGGACCTTTTTTGCCGTAGATCCTATAACCACGTGCAAGGCACACGTTATGCGTGACCGGCGGAACAGATGCGGCGGTGGAGACTCCATTGTTCAAACAATTATAAAAAAAAAATATTCTCTTTTCAGGCTAACTTTTATGTGACTTGTGGTTGATTGCGAAGAATCAGTAGTCAAATGATAATTCATCATCAGCCTATTGCAGTCCACTTCTGGACACAGGCTTGCTCTGAGGAAGTAATTCCCAAAATCCCAACGCATGCGGGTTGCGGATGCTAATAATAATTAGGATATATAAAATTTTGAAAATAAAAAAATTTTGTTATCTTCTTGCTCTTAACAAGAACGTTATTTACACATGCAACTGAGGTGGTTTTTGCCTAATAAGAAATCCGCTTATGAACAGATTCATCAGATTTTTGCATATACCCCATTCATTATTTTTTTCACCGTACATGTTTTTAGAACATCAGCAAT
>DWDV01001868.1:0-12424 GCA_018245615.1 Mimoniades ocyalus | reverse complement strand
CGGGACGGCGGCGCGCGGCGCGGCCGAGCCGCAGCGTGCGGCCGCGCGCGGCGACGCGGCCGTGTAGCGCTCCGCGTGTGACCAGCCTTAGCGGCCACGGACTTGGATAAAGACGTGCATACCAACATAAGTAACGAGGTGTTCGTGCTAGTGCGAGTGTAAAAATTAGTAATTTATTTATATATAAATAATGTACTTAATTATTATTTGTAACGAATTTGTCTAGCGATACTTTTCATTCAAATCTTTGATTAAGGTGCCTCTGTAAATTGCCTTCGTAATATTTTACGTAACTTTAATATTTAATATTAGGTATGTCTCCGATACTGATGAATGTAGGAGAAGCACGTCAGATTTTAAGGATATAAGTATTTTGTTCTCAAAGCTCTCCGTATGCACCGCAAGAGACTTGGCGTAATAATAATATCCAACAATTAATTACATTACGTACTTTTTCATTATGAATAATATATGTAAACGTGTGTGAAAATTTTCACAGTTTAACATAAAATATGTTTGTGTCGGACCAAGTCGACATATTATGTAAGACAAAGTGAAGTATTGTTATTAACTGGTCCATTATTTAGTGTAATTAGCGGCTGAGCTGGGTTGTAGATTCAATTCCCACTCGAAACAAATATACCTATGTACAACGAGCGGTGTGTGCCGCGTCTGGGTATAAGATGAATATGTCAGTGTATATTTATAAATTTATATAATGTAAGTAATTCATCATCTATCTGGTTACCATAGAACAAGCTTTCTCTTTCTTAATAATTATTTATATGATTAATAATTATTATTGAAATAATTTATGCGCACTCTTTCATAAATTATTTCGAAGAAAGAATTTTTGTACCATGTAAAAAGCGTCAATTGACGGTATTTTTTTTAAACAAATTTTAAACAGGTATATTCAAAACTCATTTTTTCATAATATATTTCACAATGACTTTAAGTGGAATATTTTATTAAATTATTATTAAATAATTGGATAATTTATAATGGGTTTGCATTTTTTTTTACTTTTAAAAAATAACATTTTCAAATCATTGACCACTGTTGAAGTACCACCAATTTTTATTGAAAAAAATTCCTCTGCACTCGAATCATACAAGCGATACAATTCCCAAATGGTTAGAAAACGACTTGCACAACTACCTGCAAAATGTGACCAGATTTATTATTATTATTAATTTTTATTAATTTCACTGTAACAAGGCTACCTGTAGTACCATTTTGTAAATACTGTCCAAATTATAGTTATAAGATTTTGTATGATATTACACAGTACGAGTAATTTTTCTATATACGTTTCTATCCCGATATTTTAAATATATATATGAAATGAGCTGTAAGTTACCTGTCCATTGAGAATAATTAATAATTATGGTCTATCCCCTAATATGACTAGATAATATGTGACTAAAAATGTCATTAAATTAGGTATAATTTTAACTTCATTGTAAATTACCTAACGAGAAACTAATTTCCAATTCCAAATAAAAACATATAATGTTTGAGAAAACGATTACAATTATATACGCGGGTGCGATAATGAATTAAAATATGGACATCTAATATTAAAATCTACTTCTACTCGTATGTCAACTCTGTAGCTAAGTAGTCTATGGTCAAGACTTCTGTTTCAAATCTATTGTAAAATGAACTGCCAGTCTGTTATACTCTTAGGTGAAATAAAAGTTTTTTTAAAAGTCTGTTTCTTATTTTTATTTCTGATATACTAGCGTAAATTTTAGATTATTAACAAAGCAGCAATACTGGATGAAATAAGAAACATTGTTGGTACCAATGATTACGTAAAAATAATGTGAAAACACATTTTTTTGAGATGGTCTGATACTGGTCGGGCCATCCAGCAAAAACATGTACGACTTAAACCGGTACATATATAATAAATAGCCGCCATGTTGGATTTTTTGACATTTGACTTATTCCTTGATAACATCACGCAATTTAATTACAAAATGGCAGCTGATGCAATCCTTGTCTCTGATAAATTGGTTACTATTTCCATCACAGAATCGCTTAAATTGTTCAATGAAACCACCACTAATTAAACCACCTAACGTCATGCTCCGCGCCACACAGCCGTTACATATGAATTATTTATATTGTTTGATTTCCTCTACTGATCGGGAGATCCTTGGTTCAGTTCCCAGGTTGGGTACCTACTATTGGATTTTTTAAACTAGAATTTCCAGTTACAATAGTAACTTAGTAACAATACAGTAGTTATAATAGTGGCTCGAAGTTTGGATTTGTGCCCGGTGTATGGCAATAGGCTCATCCCCTACTCCACATTAGAGCGTAAACGTGACCGTGTACCTACCGTGGAAATGTACTACACTCATCTGCCTAGCTTTTCAGCGATCATCGGCGCAATGTTGCATTTCACAATATTACAATTCAAAATTTTAAAAGGGAAAGGATTCCAAATTATAAAAACGTCGTTTAATTCAAATACAACACCAAATCACATTATATTTTCTATAATAGTAATACATTTATAGATTTCTCATTTATATGAATTTATGCTCTTAAGAACTACGAGTAACCTAGTCTGTAATGAGCCCTTTTGATGACTGAGGGCCTAAAAGTTCGAGTATCGAAGGTCAGTTCGAATTAACACGAAATTTACGCAAAAACAGTGCCATTATTCATATTTTAATTTTTTTCCAAATTACAAAGTTATTTTCATTAAATCAGCACCCGTTCTAGCGACTTATTCGTGTTTATTCAAACTAAGCTTCATAAACCAATAAATGATTAAATAGAAAAACGTCTTGGGTCTTTATGGGTTTTTGAATATTTCTTGTCCTTTAGAAAAAGTTATGTCGGTTACTTGGACTCGCTGGGCCCCAAAGTATTAAATGGCATATTATGTAGGTATGTAAAAATAAATTTTTTTAGTATTTTTTTATATCTCTGTAATCAGAATATATTTTCGAGGTACTTACGTACATATGGATGTCATGTATCTCATTTAATGACGTATGCACCAAGAAAATTCATTGTTCAAATGAACTTTATTTAGCTGGGTCAAATAAGTTCATTTGATATAAATAGATAAATAAATAAAAGAAAAATGAATTAACATGTATACATTTTGTTCTAGCATTCACTACAGGCAACATAGATGATCATTAAAATTATTTTTTTATGTATATATAATTTTTCAATTTTAACAATACATGTACTAAAACAGATGGAATTTTTAATATTACGCTTCTATATGAAATCTTGTTCATTTTACAACGTATTTATATAAAATATAGATATTATTACATTCATGAAATATTACTAATTTCTGCAAATTCCATATTTGATATGTCGCCTGATAAAATCATATGCAATTTCTTCTATTTCTTAAAGGTGATGGGACTATAATTACAAGAAATATTTCAATTTTAATGGCCAATTTCTATAAAAAAACGATCCATCGCTACGCATCGACTGATACAAAATGCCATTTGGCATTATGTACGCTATTTGTTACCAGCAATTAAGCACATAGTATTAAATAAACATTTACATTAAAACAAAAATTGATATTTATAAGTAGCATTTAAAATAAGGTTCATTATATTTTTTTCGATTTTTTTTTTCATTTTTCATTTATCAAATTATCGTTTACCACGCGTATAAAATTTAAAGAATTTGATTTGTTAAAAAAATATAATAGAATTCATATAACAGATTGAAAAAAAAAATTTACTGAATATATGTATGTATGTATTTATCTGATAATACTAAAATTGTCTTTCCTATATTTTTTAAAATATATAACGCGTTTTTTTGGTGGTAATTAATAAAGCATAATATTATTTTATGATTTGTTTGTGAATTACATAATATTATATTTGTTATTTGCATTAAACACTTATAAATATTCATAGTTATATAATTTTATAAAACGACCATACGAATTCAGAAAGTTAATTTTTTTAATGAATATTTTTACTGATTTCAATGTAAATTACATTAAAATCATATAAAGAAAATGTAAAAGTCGTACACAATGTTCGTTTTATCTCTTTTTGAGCTGGATTTGAAAAAGAGATATACAAATTTCATGTACGGTTTTCATAAAAGCACTTTTTTAACCACTCCAATGAAGTCAAATTCTTGATAAATAAAACATTTAAAACGCAAGATATGAAATTATACAATCGATGTTAAATAATTGAGAATTCCTCTTAGGTACTCCAAACATTAATTATTTTAGATAATCAAATTAATTATGTTACGGTAATTAATCAATTGAGTTATATTGTATGCGTGTGATAAGAAACATATTAAAAAAAGTGATTTGACACCAATAACCATAATTATTCAAGGACTATCGTTTTAAAATTACAGAATGTCTGCCGTTTTACAATCAAGAAACGAGAGGATCTATGACAGACTCGAAATAAAAAATATGAGGAATATCACACATCAAAGTTGTTGCCACAAAACCGATTTAGGAATATATTTTTTTATTTTGTTATTGTACGCCAAGCTCTTAGGTGCCTTTAGGGTATATGAATATTTGTAACAAAATATAAACATAATAAATGAAAACCACTTATTTTAGTCTACTTAATAAAGCTCAATTTCAATCAAGAATATGAAATAACTGTGTTATGTAATTTATACACGGGTAATGTCCCGTCAGCAATAAAATAGCAGTTCACTGCAGCTCTGCTGCAGGCTTCCGGTTTCATAGGTCCTCACAGGTTTGCAGAGAAATAATCTACCAATTTCCTTATATATCCCAACAGATTTGTGCTTAGTCTTTGACAGGGCATCTGTTCAACTTGTAAGTAATCTTTTAGATGTGCATAGTGATTTCTTAGTTATTCGTGAGATGTAGGGAGTTGTGGCATTCTGTGACCACATTACATCGAGTGACCTCTAAGCAAGTTAGTGTTGTTTAAAAAGTATGAAATACGATCCAATAAGTTCTTATGATTATACATATATACGTACTTATAAAACAATCATTCGCTATCACATCACTAGAGTCGCTATCATGCATCGAACACTACGATAATAAAATTTTACGTTTAACTAAACAAAACTTTACTTAGGTAAAAGTAAAACTTTACTTAGTTAAAAGTACTGAAAATTGCTTTGTTTTCAAACAAATCATGTTTCATTATAACGAAGGAAATCTACATGGCATACAATATTCGTTTCATTAAAGTTTTTAAAAAGACAACATGATAGGATAAATTTATACAGTAAACATAAGTAATTTTATATAGAAAAATAAGTATGTTCGTTGACACACCAGACTGTTGACAACCAATACTTTGGTGAATAAACTACGAGTCTAGTGAAAGAGTTCACGAATAAATTTGAAACAGTTTTCACGCATACGCTCTGGTCTCACCAGACCTAATAATCTGTAGCAAGATTAGATCCTCTCGTTTCTGAACCGTCGATTCTCTAAGTGGCGTGCGAGCGGGTCTACTTGTTGGGGGCGTTGTCTTCGTGCGCCTTCTTGACGACGGCGAGCTTGGAGTGCGGGTCCTGCGGCTGCAGCCGCGCGTAGGGCGGCGCGCGCGAGCCGTGCAGCACCAGCGACCACCCGCGCAGCCAGCCCGCCGCCGCGCTCGGGCCCGCGCCGCCGTTGAAGCGAGCCTGCCGACATCGGCCTACTGTACCGTCGTCGTCTTATCTCAGGCCCCCGCTGGACATAGGCGTCCCACAAACGTCATCGCCCCCTGTATTCGGCTCGCCGCATCCAGCTGCCGCCTGCAGCTTTTCGCAGATCGTCATGTAGTGTATAGAACCAAGTAATATTAATTTACATTATTTGTGTATAAATTGGACCATATGGAACACCCAAAGAGTAGCCGGATATAAAGGAGAGCTCTCTTTACGCTTTTTGATAGAATCAATTTAATCGCTGACAAAACGTATTTGCTGTTAAAGTTTATTTGAAATTAAACACAAGTGTACAACAGTATAAAATTATAAGTAGATTTCCTGCTGTTTAAATTTCGGCTTTACGCGTTTACCTCTAAGGTCCAAGTTCCCTTCGGGTACTCGCCCCAAGTGTGCGTGGTCATGAACGGCCATTTCGTGAATCCGTCGCGGCTGTCATCGTCGTTGGCGCGTCTGCTCAAAATCATAGATCTGTAACAATAATAATAATCATCATCATCACTTTTATTATTGTGGAAACGTGTTTCCCCATAGAATGAGAAGAGTTAAGGCCATAATCAGCTATGCGGACTAAAAAGAGGTTGAAAGATTTCACGTGCTTCAGAGAACATGATGGAGGATACTAAGATGCGCAGGTTTTCTGACTGTGCTTTCACACTATGTCACTATGCTTTATAATACATTCATTGTAAGAATATATATTTACAAATATTTCTAAAGGTATACTCTTTGACTTAAGAATCCAGTCAAAATTTAATTAATTACGGCTTCATTTCAATCAGTACTAACAATAAATTAAAGCAAGTTTTATTACAAAATACCTTTTTCAGAAGCCACGAAAGGTTATTGGATTATAATAATAAATTTATGATCTACATAGCTACTATGAAGCAAACTATTAACGTATTTATTAAGGTCAGGATAGCCTAGGTTAACTATCAAGGCTAATTGGCTATTGGATACACCGACTGCTCTCTGAGCTAAGAAATATAACGGAACGTGTTATTTTGATTAGAGCATAGTAATCAAGTTGTGCTCTCACGTCTTGGGATATACCATACCATCTATAAAACAAATGGAAGTGAACACCAAACCATCTTTAAAACAAATGTAAGTTAATACCAAACCATCTTTAAACCAAATGTAAGTTAATACCATACCACCTATAAACCCAATGAAAGTGAACACCAAACTATTTATATACAAAGTGGAACTTAATACCATACTATCTATAAATTAAATGGAAGTATTTACTTCCATTTAATTTCGGTATTTACCGAACCATCCATAAAATAGTGCAATGGCGCCTTTCGCCTCGTACTCGTAATATGTGCCTACCAAAACAATCTCTCAGTTTATCAGTCATAATACTTCCGTCTTCCGTTTAAAGTCTTATTAGGAAATTATTTATGAGTCTTTAGGGTGGTATAATTTTAGATTTATAGAAGTAATATAGGATGTAATTTATAGAAGCTGCCTATAATTGAGTAGTGCAAAGATATGTCATTTGCAATGATAACTACATTTTCTCCAATCTATCACGATAATACCACCACAACGATTACAGCCAAACGCATGCGTACTGCTAATGAAAACAATGCCTTGAGGAACAGAAACACCACATAAACAATACAGTAGTTAGCTGACCAACTCACCTGGTGCCCATTGGACTGGTGAGGAACAGCTCGAGGTCTCCTCTCCGGGTGGAGTTCGCGCTGACGACGGCTTGAACGTGTTCCAAGTAGCGCACCTCGCTAGGCGTGCCTGCGCACGCCGCCGTTTCGATCTGCAGGGTGATGCTGCCATCTGACGGGATTTCGCTGAAACAAGATGCACAATATAGCAGCGTATAATTTTTTTAATTGTTTCTTAGGACGACCGACAAGACTAACAATATAACATATTTACAATTATTTCTATAATACGTTCAAAACTAGATATTTTTGATTATACGTTACAACGTGGGTGAGTTTAATTCAGTATGTGGGTGAGTTTAATTCAGTGAGATGTGTATACACACGTATACATCAGTGAGATGGGTGTACATCACTTAGTCTTTAGAAATCTCTTAGTCTTTAGAAATTAGTTCGTTAGAAAATAAAGATTGTCATTATCAGTTTATTGCGGTCCTCGCAACTTGAGTCCACCGCCTCCACCGTGTCATTTTCAGTACGTGAAAATTACGTCATCGTAGGAAGGTGCCTAATTAATTCCTGCGGGTTATAACTAAAATTAGCGCTTACGTGTGTGAGCTAACAGAGCCGGCTTCACAGTGGTAGCGCGGCGGCACCGACCGCCAGCTGGCGGCGAGCGCGGTCATGGCGCCCGCGTCCAGCACCCCGAAGCCGAACAAGTGGTTGAACTCCAAGCCCACGCCGTTCATTGTCCAGTGAAAACGACCCTGAACGAACACAAACGGAGCTCAAAACAAAAACGCATCAAATTATTGTATGCTGTCATAGAAAATGAAATGATTGAATACATGTTATTTTTTGTAATCAATTTGTACGTAAACGTATTTAAAAAATTATTTCATTTAAATTGTTTAAACCATTTCATCCATTATTTAAAATGTTATTAAAATAGTAGCGAAATTAACCAGTTGTAAACGATTTCAACCAGGCGTTGATTATATTACAGTAATAGTCGATTTAACTTTTCGTAGACAATGCTCAAATCAAATCTAAGCAATAGATCGTAACATAGAAAGCCTCCACAGTACAAGTGTTGCAATTAATGTCGTGTGTTAACGAACAAACTCGACAGCATGTCCTGGAGTGTAAATGACTACCCTTATAAAAGTTATGTATATAACTTTCTTCACCTGCAGTTGCTAAATATACGGTAATATTTCAGTCCTTTAAAGGCGTACTTGAGATATACAATGAATAATTCAATATTACTAGTATTGTGTTTATAGGTAATCTCCGTAAGGTCGTAAGTCCCATAAAGATGTCGAACTACTTCTCACAAATAACTCACCTTAGCGTCGTACAGGGAATTTCTCTTTGATGTCAGTACTGTCAGATGTTGAATATCACGCCAGGTCAAGCTCGGACTATAACGAAACGAATTTTCAAAGTCAATATTATTACTCGAAAAAGGATGTTGGATAATATTTGTGTTGCGAATAACTTTAATAACATCGTACCATAACATAGTAAAATAGCGGAATTTCTAAATGTTAAAGAAAGTTATACATTAATATTCTAGTGTTTACATATAAAATAGACGTCTATTTATGATTTGGAAAAAATGTTTTATGGAAGTATAGTTACACATTTATACAGAATCTAAATCGATTTTTTTTTATATTTTCATCTCCTCTATCGACTTTTCAAGCTAAGATGCAACTGGTGGAACTTCCATGAGCAGATGAGGAATTTTTAACGGTAGATATTCAATTTTGTTTAAATGTTTCAGAGAACATTGCTAGCAAAAGCATGTCATTACGAGTCATATAAATATTCAAAACATTTAGATAACAGAATATTATTGAATTAACGTTGTTTTTGAAAACATTAATTTATCCTTTATTTGTAAGTGAATACTAAGAATGAACATCGATGTCGAATACGTAAATAAACGAATAATTTTCAAAAGGTCGATCAGTGAAATACGAATTGCATAAACCCGGATTGTAAACATTCGTCGGAAACGTAGATGCTGTAACGCGAATGATATAATTAAAGTTAAAATATAACTTTAAAGCCTTTTTAACCCAGGGCACGGCGCTGAGTGGCACCGCGGCATAAAATAATCATGCTCTTTAATCTGCAGTACACGTTAAATCCATTAAATCCATAATGTATAATTCTACGCGATTCAAAATTAAAGGTTAAACTATATAGTTTGTCATTTCTTTTTTTATATCTTGGGATATGACAGACGGACCTGATGCCAAAGTCACTAAGCTTTGTAACACAAGCTTAGTGACTTTGGCATCAGACATAATAAGACGAATTGTATTGTAAAATTTCTTTAAATCAATATTCCAATTATTATTAGTCCTTTCTATTGTTATATGATTTGTTGCACCTACCACCTACCACTGTATATTTTATATTTTATACTATTCTCTAAGAGTTCACTGGTGAAGAATGCCACTAGGTATAATAGGTATAATAAGTTATATTAAGCTCGCCCTTTGCCTATTGATTGTGTGCAATAAAAAAACATAAAAAAATCAACTACATATGTTGGCGCATGTAAATGTTTAGGTACATACTCGTACTTACAGAGATATTTTTAAATTCCACGTTTAAATCATGAATGTAGTTTAAAACCGCTCAACAGTATACAAACAAGAATAAACACAAAGAGTAGCTTAGCACAGGACTTTATTTACTTTCCCCTCTGTATTCATATTTAAACTTTACGATGCGTGATGTATTTTTAGCACGTATCAAAGCTTTAGAACATTTGCGTTGTTTTGCAACGCGTACCCAACTTAAACTTGATAGCAGAGAACAATGTTTCATTATTCCTTTTTTGGTAAGTCACTCAAAAAGATATTAGACAGTTAGTTGAACAAATATTAACACGTAGATTAAGTAAAAAGAGAATTAGTGTTAACAAAAACAGTTTTATTTCCGACTAAAATTTTTAGACTTCTCTTACTCGGGTGTGTGTTAGTATTAAGATTAAAACGATATATTACTTACTATAACTACGTTATGACGTCAATATTATACAAATATATTTTTTTTCAATGTCTCAATGTTTTCTATGTTCTATGTTTCAATGTCTCTATGTTCCAATGTTCTATGTCTCTACATATATAAGGCACCCTGCAGTAACACACTCGCACTCAGCAGCAGCATAGGCGGTGCGAGAAACTGTTCCGCGATTCCCACCGTGGATGCCCCGGGTGGAGATTATGAGCAGAAATAACCAAGAAAGTGCATAAAGACGCACGCAGAGGACTGAGACAGGCTAATGATAATGAAAACAAGACAGCAGTATCACAGCAATATCCGAAAATCGAATTCGCACTTTAGAAAAATAACTTCCCTCCGCCGTCCGACTTTTGCTACTGATACCGCTTTCGCTTTAATGTTTTAGTACAGACAGCAACTTAACCACACGTATGAAATGTTTTAATGCTAAAATAAAACTATAACATACTACATTCCTCTGCCTACCTTTTCGGGGATTACAGGCGTAATGTTACGTAAGATAAAATTAAACCAATGCCTTTATGCACGTTGTACGTCGCTGTTACGTCATCATAGCGAGGTGCCTAGTTAACTTTTTCGAGCTATGTGACATCACCCCTGTAATCCCCGAAGAGGTAGGCAGAGGAATGGAGAACACTCCCATGTATAGGTGGTGAGCCTATTACCATACACCGGGCACATGCCAGATTCCGAGCCACTACTGGAAAATCTAAGTTAGAAAAATCCAATAATGCCCGACCCGGGATTTGAATAAAGACCTCATGATTGGCAGACGCTCTTGTAACCAACACGACCGACGAGGCAGTCATGTCTTCGAGTTTCGTACATATAATAAAACATTTTAAACTTACTTCGCATGAAGAGCTAATGCGAACACGCCCGCCGCCTCCGGCGCCGCGGCTGAGGTTCCTGAGTGCGTGGCTGTACATTTTCCGTACAGATCGGTGGTGGCTACTCCAGTACTGGGGTCTCTTGCACCGTTGCTAAAAGTACTCGCGAGGGTGGAGGAGCAAGATTCGTCATAGTGAGCGTTCTGGCCATCGTTAATTGCGCTGAAATAAAAAAATATGAATTCCTTTTTTCTTTGGAAGCTGCTTTTGTAAAAAGCGACCTACATTAGCAAGACGAAAAAAAAGTATTAAAACAAATATGGAATAATATAATGAATACAAGAAAAGAAAAAATAGTTTCTATAATTCTAACTTTATTAACGATATTACATTGGAAGCAACTTCTATAAACAAACAATGTATCGTATCAATTAAATGAACGAAAACAAGTAAAAATCTTTTATTTCTACAAGTATTTTACTTGGCTTCTAATTGTACTTCTCAAGTGGCAATTAGTCTGAACACCGTCAGATATCTTGTAACAACGAGAACAAAATAAAACTCTATCTCGTTAGCGGTCAACAATAAAATCGTAATAGAAGTAAAATAATGACTTTGTCATAAACATTGGTCTGTATATTTTTTGTATTTCTACATTAAGATGTACACATACGTGTAACCGTTCAGTGTTAAATGACAATTAAAGGGGAGTACACGTTAAGGAATTTACTTGTAATGTACATCTTAAGGAATTTTCTAGTATAGCATTTTCTCAATTAAAAAAGGATCTCTATGAAATTTTCATCAACTGATTTTTTTACATGTCACTTTCCGATACGTTTTTCATTTACCTTTCGTTTGAATGTCAGATTTAAATGCCTATATTTTGTAAAGTGTTAATAAAAAATAAAGAAAGAAAGACGGTAAAACAAGAGATTGCGCCAAATAAATATTTACATTAATGGGCAAATATTGACAGATTTGATTTTAATGTGGAGCATGTGTTAGCAGAAATTAAATGGTTAACATAAAAACTTTACATAACATAACATAAGTTAAATGCATTACCTTCAATTTACTCAAGTGAAATTGAGTTAATCCTATTAATTATTATGATGAATAAATAAGTAAATAATCAGCATTGTCATTTATATTTCTAATTTTATTGTTAAATGTTTCGTGAGTGTTACACATGACTGAGAATTAAAACCGGCTAGACTCACGTATGTTTTTCGG
>DWDV01001867.1:0-12424 GCA_018245615.1 Mimoniades ocyalus | reverse complement strand
AAATCCGAATCCAGTTTTCTAGTAGTGATTAGAAATTTCAAGATAGAGTAATACAATAGTCCAACTTTTCGGGGTAAATTAAAAATCAATGTACACAACAACACAAGCCGCCACCCACACGTACATATACCCGTAGCTACATATACAGAATATGGCGTCTCTTGAGATTCAGCGCATTCATAACTTTTTTCAAATTATGTCAAGTAAAACATCACAATAAACTCTCAGAAATTGTACTTCGTCTACCTACAACATATTAGCCCTATAAATTTGTCCGACGTGAGCAATATTTCAGGCGTTTTCAGCGGCCTCGGCTGTTTTAATAAATTGTAAAGGTACGCGAATTGTATGGCTTTGGGTCATCCAAATAATGTTATCATATCAACATTCACCTTATTTTATCTTCGTAAATAACTACGTACATAACACTAGCAACTGTCTCATATGTACATATGTACGTATTATTTTTGTAAGTATTAACATGTTATGTTGGGACATGTATTCAACGTAGTTCATTGTATCAGTAGGTAAATGAAATATATCAATTAAACTACCCAGTATTTAAATATTGTATATTATTCAAAAATAACAAGAGAAGTTAAGTATAACCAAATCATTGTTAACAAAGGTCATATTTATAAGATCTTTTATCGAACTAGTGTCTAAACTGTCTACCCCTTAAGGGACCTGTCGTGAAGATATGTATGTATAATCAATGAAAATAATCAGTGGCAAACCGACCTCGTTGTATCTTTATATTTTTATACATTTATTTTTTTGGAAGAATTCAAAATTCTATGTCATACTCGTATTCGTAAGTTTTTTTTAGTCTGATATGTTACGTTGCCAAATCGACCAATAAACCCGAAAATAATTTATCTGGCTATTTTGACACGCACTTTCCCTCTGATCTCTCTCTGTCCTCTTTACTAACCGTATACAATATTTATTTGTGCGTTTTTAATATAACGATTAATACATGTAGGTACTTTTTACACAATGAATTTGTAATGATTGTTCATTTCGGACATTTAATTCTTTAAGAAGACTTAATAGGAAAACAGTTATTAATACAAACGGCAAAAGTAATTCCAAGTTTCTGCTGTTGCGCAAACTAACTTCTAAAAGTGCAAACTAGCCTAGTAACATTACGACCTTAACAACCGAACAAGCTCACCGAGTTGAACTCCTTACAAACTGGAAGAAACAAACAGGAAGTCCGACTAGACGACTTGGACATAGGTTAATCTGCGCCCCGCGCCGGTTTCTGTGTTACTAATATTATCCACCTCAATATTCACATCTACATTTATTTTTACTTTTACCTTTTTCGTAATGTTTCGTGTAATTTTATTAACCTCCTCTTACACAAAATAATAATGACATAACAATGGGAACGAAGTATATCAATTAAATTGTTTTATTTAGATAGGCGTTACTATGTACATACCATTACGCATTAATTCCGCCTTTTCTATAACCTATCTAGCTTACAGGCATTAAAATCAAAAACAAAAAAAGACAAATTAACGCTCTATGACGGTAAATATGTCCATAATTATTATTTGATATAAATTTGTCATTAAAATACCCCATTTACATAGAGACTTTAACGTCAAAAGCTGTATTTAAATATCAGAGTTGATACAAAATGGAATAATTATATAACATAAAAAAGAAAATACCGTGAACGATACAGTTTTTTATAGAGTGAAGCATCCCCCACGACCCGCGCAAAAGAGATTTACGTAATTGAACATCTTTGGGTGGCGTTAAGAAACAAGCAGGAAAGTGTGAAACGCGAAGTGACGACTCGGACGTAGGTCAATCCGCTCCCCGCTGAGTGGATGATTAATCGTAGCGGGGAGTCCGAACGCAGAAAACTATTTCTCATGTTTTGCGAGGGCTCACTGAGCGAAACTGCCACAAGCACGCGCGCTGCCCTTCACTTAAACTCCTATTCTCAAATGCTGATGTTGTATTGCATTTAACGCAATAATTCTCTTCCTAATTCATTTCGATTATTTTATATGTGTCTTTATTTTGGACAGCAAAACTTTGGAGACCGGAAGGAACGATTTTCGGGTCGCTGGTCACTGTTGAAGCGCGAAATACCAAGCGGAAATATACTTTTGTGTATCAAACTATTTCTTGTACTGTTCGCTATGTATAGAATTTTCGGTTGTTTATGGACACTTGTTGTATATGATATATTGTGTTTAAGAACGATCTGCAAAAATAAAAGTTATAAGATCACCAAATTCTTATTAAAATAGGAGTTGGCAACTAGGACAACTTACGAGTATAATCTGAAGCTTACTGTTGGATTAGTCAGTTACTGAACTCGACAAACGACTCTATTAAATATAAAAGTGATTATTTTGTTTGATCCTTGAAGAAAACTCCAACGGAGTCATTTACGTTCGTTTTCGCCTTGAACGCCCTTTACCCCAATCTCCTAAATATTTTCACAAAGAAAATATAAGGCAGTTACAATCTATCCTGCTGATGGAGTCGCTATCCGCACTTTTCGATTTCTTGTGAGTACCAATTTTATAAACATGTACATTATTATGCCTCTCAATTGCTTGGTTTTTCGTGTTTGTTGCAAATGCGACTGCCGTTCGGAATATCCTGGGTTCAATTCCCGGTACGGGCACTACTAAATTTTTCTAATTTAAAAAAACATAACATCACGCCTCTCATCCCCGAAGAGGTAGGCAGAGGAATGTAGAACACTCCCACGTTTCACCAGTTATGTTTACGTCCCATTATGGAATAGTGTGGTGAGCCTATTGCCGTACACCGGGCACATATCCAGACTCCGAGCCACTACTAGAAAATCTAAATTAGAAAATTTAGTAGTGCCCGACCGGAGAATCGAACCCAGAACCACCCGTTTAGCAGTCGCACTTGCAACCAACACGACCAACGAGTCAGTCAATGTTTATACTAGAAAAATATTATGGATTTTTAAAGTTTTTTTATAACTAACGCAGTGGTATATATGTAGTATCCTTAGCATGTACTTCCTTTACATATCTTGCTTTTATTATATGACCAAATATCAGTCTCTATAATTATAAACGATAATATAACATTGTAACTGTGTTCTACATAGTGCATGAAATCTACCAAATTGCTTTTGGACAACGAGGTGGTTCAGGCGATCCTTAAATCCTCTCATCATAAAAACCGACCCCTATTTAATAGCTAAACGATAAAGTGGTTAAAAAGACAAGAAAATTTTATAATAACTTTTTACTAATACATAACACTCTATTCATGGCAACTTTGAAAGCAATAATAATATCATTTAGCAGTATAGCGGGATTGGTTTTGCTCTTACGGCTCTGATTAGGTCCATAACACTGCTCGCGGTTGGTCAGTGGTTTATCTCTCGGGCTTATGTCCACTGCGCTAGATACATATGTATTACAATGTCTAGCTTAACGCACTTCGCCCAACAACAAACATGTGTTCTAGGAAATTAATTGACTACTTACCATATATGTACTAGTACATGCATTCGTCGTTCAAATGCGGTAGTACATCAAGAAGTCAATTGTGAAGGCAACAAAGTCTTAATTTATTTGGAGTTACCACCGCCCAAGTATTGGCGCAACCGTAAATTGCTAGTGCAAACATAAAATAAGAACCTTCCGAGACCATAAACGGTTGGTGACATCATAAATGATTGGCACGATCATAAATGGTTGGTGTGACCATAAATGATTGGCACGATCATAAATTATTGGTGTGACCATAAATGATTGGCACGATCATAAATGGTTGGTGTGACCATAAATGATTGGCACGATCATAAATGGTTGGTGTGACCATAAATGGTTAGTGCAACTTTAAGTACTTGGTGCTACCGTAACGCTAAAGTACCAGAGAGCCTTGCCTGAATATTTGTCATTTTTTACAATAAATATATTGCAGCATCTGCTATGAAAATTCCGACGATACAATGTTACAGAAACTCATTGAAATTCATTGAGTACACATCAAATTCACAGAAGTGTAATCTGCGTAATAAATTCAACTAGATTTGCAACATTCAATCAAATTGGTAATTGGCGTACGCCATTGTAACCAATTGGGAATTATTTCAAATAATAACGCCAATAGTGTGGCCATTTTGATTATTCTGTATTAGTGACTTACTTATCCGTCGTCCATTCACGATTACCAATGGCTAGGTCGGGAATTTAACGTAAATTTATATCCCAATATATAGTGACCGAATGGTCATATAGTGGATTGAATAAAGCTAATAATAAACGGATCCCTTAGTGGCATTTATGTCTTTATTAACTATAGTTATTCCCCGCACCGTTTACACTCAATGATAATTTTCCAGTGCAAGGTTGTAAAAGATAATGTTCTATTGGTATAATTGGTATAAAGTCTACAGACAGTCTCAGACAGTCTTAGACTATTTGCTATTTCAAATGACAGCGATCTAAGAATAACTGACTCTGCTTACATGACGCAGTCTTGATATTACAGATAATATTATAGGCATAATTTCTTCATGGAAGAACTATGTCTACCGCTGAACAAGCTAATGTTGATGGTAATACAAAATATCACGTACGATTAATCTACCAAAGATAGTTCGTATTTTGTCAATCCATAATATCCAATTCGATTTTCAAATAACACTAAGCCAACCGTTTTGCTGAGAGGTATGCGAATGCAACCACGTAAATGTCAATCCGTGTCAAAACCCGTGTCAACTAATTGATAAGCGGTGACATTGGAGTGACACAGTGATAGTTGATTCAGACGGACGCCCGTTGGTTATGTTATTTTGTACGGAGATATTTTTGCAGTTGAGCATAATATTGAGCAAGACAATTCCAAGTCAGAAAAGGGTAAGCCCATTTTTGTTAATTGATTCATTTATTTGGATTAGAATGGATTAAATTTCGAATCATATCTTACGTAGGCGATTGAAAATAATTCAACATACAAGCTTGAATAGCAATTACTAATCCCTAAGTGGATTTTCATCAACTTATTGAATATTGAAAATTAATCGGATACTGCCCTGATATTTGACTCTAAAATCACTGAAACCGGCGTGCGTGTAGGAAGAGTAATGAATGTAGAAGAAGCACATCAGGTCTATGAGAAAAGACATACTCATTCAGTACTCTCTACCTACCTCATAAGGGTACTGGCGTGATGTAAAAAGTAATAGGAAAAAGTAATTAATCCGTATTTTGAATAAGAACAATGAGCGATTCCCTTCTTATTCTTTTGAAATGAAATACACAAATATAAAAATAAATTATTTAGAACATACATAATTATCGTTGTGTACTGTTGGCGTTATCTTAATCAAATCTAATACAGAGCACCGCCGATACTTGTAAAGGATGATTGGTATGACAAGATGCCTGACGCTGATTTGTACGAAATGCGCCACTCAGCTACTTCAAAGATAAATTTGGCTGAATTGGCTTTGCGAAGTGATATCGATATTATTTTCCGGTTCCAACAAAACACGATTACGTATTAATTTAGTTAGTGGAATACATTTAAATTGGCTACGGGATTTAGAGACAAATAAATTGAAACGTGATCTGACTGTAGTAATTTTAATTATTCCTAC
The DNA here is from genome assembly GCA_018245615.1 of Mimoniades ocyalus. Classification (NCBI taxonomy): domain Eukaryota; kingdom Metazoa; phylum Arthropoda; class Insecta; order Lepidoptera; family Hesperiidae; genus Mimoniades; species Mimoniades ocyalus. The sequence goes on along the minus strand of DWDV01001867.1, from coordinate 6,798 downwards.
ATCCACCGTGAAACGCTTAAACGATAAATGTTACACAAATTTCAAGTAGAAATGTAGCGAAGAAAAGAAAATTCTAGATTCAAAATAATTAAGAATTGGTGCGAATAGCTATTGTTATGAATATTATCTAGAGAAAATTAATTTTTGGCTCATAACTAAATCTAAAGAAGTCTCTAATCTAAATCTAAAGAATCTAATTTTGTAAATACCTCTTTATTAAGAACATTAAAATTGCAAATAATAAAACAAGTATATAATAAAAACGAAAAATTGCTATCCTTTAATGGTATATAACGTCGCTTTTTCATTCTTCTTCATACATTCTACATATGAGTGAAATGAACGACCAAGTCATGTTCATTACCTGGAATCAAAACAAATTAGTGCAAATCCTTTGTTACATCCGACGCGTATATTGTGCAATATATCGGATGTTAGGAAAATAATGACACGAAGCTTATTAGAAGCTACATTTTAATAATCTATTATATCATTTCACATTTAACTTATCGAAATGTATTATGATGGATATTATTAATAAAATAACAATCACCGTAATCGGAGCGGAGTAAGAAAACATTCCCCGACCCCGTACACTGGGATACAGTGTGATGATGAGTCATTTTATTTACATCTGTATGTTGTTAGTTCGCGGACCTTATAACTTAAAGTTTTTATTCGTACTAGGAGGGTAAAAATATAAACTGGTAAAGAATAATTACAACATTTTTGATGTACTCATCAGACTGACCGGAAATCGAACCAGTAACCGTCAATGAGCACATCAGCAACTAGGGTTACAGTACCTACGTCAAATTGTCATTACAAAAAAAAGTTTAATTCATGTACCTAAATATTATATAAGATGTTATATATTAAAATCGTGACGTACGTAATTACAATAAAGAATTTATTTTCTTCTAGTTCTGAGTGTAAAACTAAACAATTAAGCATACCTAGAAGTAATTGAAGACTTACAATTTTAAAACAAAATAAAAAAAAATATTGGTAAACAAGGCAGGAACATTTTGAATGTAACTAATTCCCTATCATTAGGGCTGACGTGCCGACCATCTATTTCCATCACAGAGTAAAAAGCTGCGAAGTATTATGAACAAGAATTACCTTTACGAAAACAGTCAACGATATGTACGTTAAACTCGTAGATTTAATAAATGTGATACGCTGCGACCTACAACATAACATAGAGTTTTATTATATACTGAAAGCGGAACGCCTGTAATCCAAAGAGGTAGCCAGAAGAGTGTAGTGCACTCCCATGTTTCACCAGTCACGTTTACGTCCTACTAAGGAGTAGGTGGTGAATCTAACTTAGATTTTCTAGTTAAAATTTCTAATAGTAGCTTGGAGTCAGGAGTTACGTCTACTTTATGGCAATAGGTTTACCATGTACTTCATGGTTGGACGTCAACGTAACTCATAAAACGTGCAAGTGTATCACGCTCCTCCACATCTCTCTTCGGACATTACAAGTATCATGTTACTCTTTTTATGTCTAAACATTCACAATAATAATCTATCTGAAGCTTACAAAAGATGAAGCTACATTTACTCGTAATAACATAGTTAAGAAAGCTTGTAGAACGCATAAAGGAGAAACGAAGTACATAGACAGGATACTTGGGATAGCCAACTGGGCGTCGACTAGTCGGTCGCTCCAGATATCGCTGGCTAGATAGAGTGGAGGCTGACCTGCGTCGGCTTAAGCTAGAAATCAGCAAGAAGCTGCGCAGTATAAATATAATCGGATAAAGTGGCGAGTTCTCGTGACGGAGGCCAAGATCCACTTCGGATCATTGCGCCAACGGAGTAAGTAAGTATCACTGTGCCGTTTTGTACTGTTACTGTATACTTGCACTGTTTATTCAAATCTCTGGCAGTCAGGAATCGAACCCGGAATCCTTTGCGAAGCACACCACTAGTATGGCAATGCAATAATAATGCCGATTATTAGTGAAACAGTCAATTAAACATCAATTCCATGCAAAAACATTGCTGTATAAAAATACACTACAAACAAACACAAAAGCGCTCGAAATTCCTTGATACAGTTATCAGTACTGGAAACGCTGAAGTTGCTCAAGCGTAATTTATCTGTGTGCACACTCTATCTCAGTTTCATTATATGTACCGGAGCATTATGATCAACACAATCTTCTTGTGTTCACAGGATAGACCATACCACGCGCTGTCGTACGTTGCCGTCCCTACGTTAGCACTCTGCAACATGGGAGTCGGGCGTTATAACATTAATATTAAAGGTAGCACATAATTATGTAGAGTATGAATTGGAAATAATAGTATGCCGGTGTTAATATTTTACGTCGTTTAAAAGGAATGGTCTACAACTTTGGTAATAGTTCACAATGGTAAGTATTGTAAAGAAAATTATTCGTTCATATTTTCTAGTCGAATATCATTAATTCTTTTATTTTATCTACTGTTAAAAGTCACTGGCAATATAACAGCCACCCCGATATTATACTATTATATTACTAACTATGTTTTAATAGTAATTTATTGACTCATATCATTTCATACAAGTGACTTACAGCATCGGACAGAAGCTGTCCATTGTAGCAACAATGGTAGATTGTAGCAATGGATATTACGGATCCCATAACATTCTTTTGGTCTTCCAGTTTTCTATTGATCTGAAAATATTAACATCATCTTTAAGGAATCAATGAATTTAATCGTATTGACAAGTGACTTAAGAAGTATTATTATACGCCACGCGGCCAGTTCTGAGTGCTACGTTCTAAGTGCTACGTTCTACGTGCTTTATTCTACGTGCTACGTTCTGCGCGCTACGTTCTACGTGCTACAGTTTACGTGCTACGTTCTACGTGCTACGTTCTACGTCCTACAGTTTACGTAATACGTATTCCGTGCTACTTTCTATGCGCTACTTGCTATGTTGATATAATGAACAAACCATTGCAGTCACACAGTAGAAGCATATAACACCAGACAGGAAGAATAAATGTAAAGCAAAAATGAGTCCAAACGCTCTGCTCAACTCATTCATTAAGCTGAAAAGAAAACGTAATAAATAAATTTGGCTCACCACTAGCAGTTCTGATTATACACGTTGGTAAATATTTACGCTAACCTTACAAACATTGATTTAAATGAAAATAACGTTCTTTGTATAATTCAAAATGAGACTCGTTATATAATTTAACTACCATATACTCGTACATATATTACCTTCAGTCACATAGTACACTGCTATTGTTTAAAAATAGTTATATATATGATGATTTTATCCACTGTTTAATGACCTCAAGATTACAAGGTACATACGAGGTAACTTAACGTGTTCTACGGCCTTACATTATTCTGTTCTTTTGGTTTGTTATCAGCCGTGCAAAATATACCCATACGATAGAGCTATATCTCAACATAACATGCCCTAATCTCTAATTCCCTAATACAAAAAAAATATATTAGAGTAACCACTTTTTTTTTCAATTTATTTCTAAATTGTAAAATAGATTTATACCGAAGCTAAATTAACTTTACTCTTAAAACGCTCGGAGCGCTCGGCGCCGCGTAGCCGACCCGTGACCGCATACTGCAAAGTGTTGGGAAAGCCGCGATTGAAACCGCTGAAATAGTTTCACTATGTTCATTTATACTATAACTGCTTTAGACTATTTTTATAATATTATCCAAACAACTTTAAACAGTTATAATAATATTATTTTGAGACATTTCCACACAGGGCTATATAACTGAAAAGAAACGGTGATTTGTTAACCAGACAACTGAAAACTACTAGTAAATATTAAAGTACATAATTATTACTCTTCATTATACAATAAGTTTACTAGTTTAATGCCTAACTAAAACTGGTCAATACGAAGCGACAGTTAATCGTCAACTAACTTCTGCGGCGAAGACCACAGATTAAATGGATTATGGATTTCATTTCCATTCATTGATTTAAGATAATCACGGATGATACATTTTTTAGGTAAATTCAAAAGATAACCATTACTAGACAATCTACTTGTAAATTTAAAACAACCAAAAATGCCCGACCCAACATTTGAATCTAGGACCTCTCGATCAACGGCCGTATTCGCGGCCAACATATAATATGTTGGTTGAGGTGTGATTTTCGAGTCATATAATCTTAGATTTATCACTAAATATCAATATTAGTATGGTATATATTGAGTATTGGTCCTTCGTCTTGGAAATATAGCGACCGCAAGACTAGTAACAACATTTTAAACTGCATATTAATTCTCTTAAAACTGTAAGAAAAAGGGAAGAGAAAATAGTTAAATAAACGCAACCCTTAAATCTCTCCAACAATCTACTTAATTAAGATGTAAAGAAACTGCTACTTTTCACGAACTTTCTTCCCAGCGATTTGTACTTTAATTCTAGTTTTAATAGAATGCAGGCTAAAGAAAATAAAACATTAAGTTTACAATACGGGAACACAACGCTGTGCAGCGGGCGTATAACCTTGCCAAATTAAAATTTCTTATACATTTTAAATGTCTCTCCACATATCTGAAATCATTTGATTATATATTTTTGAATATGGTACAGATGTAAGCCAACCTACGGCAATTGTTGGCTTTTATTACGCAAATATACTAGATGCAATGCAATTTTCTTCCAACGTATTCCCTGACATGATATGGGACTGAAGAAAAGCATAAAATGATTTCCCCTCAGATCTGACATCGTTTGGTTCGCTGGAAATATTCATGAACTAGCTGTTGAGTTTTATAAACTGATTATATTTAAAAATCATAAATAAAACATAATCGATACAAAACTAGGTATTTACACACAGAGAGACTTCACATACACACAATAGTACGTATATAAACGGCATTTTTCTTATTACATATAACAGAAATATCTTACTTCAGCAATCTGGAATGCTTTCGAACGGCTCGCTTGATCTTCTCGTCGATATTTACATCGGCCTTGGAATTGAAGATGTCTTTAAACTCGTGCTGTAGTAACAAGAATCGGACCCTGAGTTGACTCATGCACACAGTGAGCAGAAATACACTTCCGTTTATTAGATAAGTTAGACTCACAGCTGAAATAACACATCACTTGCTACTTAATCATTTAATAATACGCGTTCAAAGTTACTAATTATTGGATGTAGGTATGTATAAATTATATGTTTCATTGTGTAATATTGTAGTATCCAGTATTTTCGCACGTCCACATACTGTGAGTCAATGTTTAGAAAACAATAATGTTCCGATTGACTTTGTAAGAATGTTATTAGTTTTTTAAGATAATTTGATGAGAATTGTATTTTGAAACGGTCAATCGAGTTATGAAACTCTTGTGAATTTGAAATATATAAATGCAAACATAAAAATAATCTTTTTGTTTACAATTTGATAAGCTTAATATATACATAAGAAAAGTTACAAGTTATAAAATAGCTACATACCATACAGATTACAAATAACTCAACTTACTGATAATATAAAGAGCTGCATATACCATTAGATACAATAAGAAATTATTCCCATATTCGAAGGGAGTCAGCAATCTGAATGGTAAAATATACTCGGAGTCCGTTTTGAAAATAAACTTCTTTATTATTACCGTACCGATTGGCATAAGCATGTAGAGATGCGCGAAACCTGATACGCCTATGAAATATACTGAAATCAAGAAATAAAAGAAATATTCGCAAAATAAGCTTAAGTAAGCTTCAAAGAAAAATAAAAACGACTCATACAGGTTATAGGTAAGTTAATTGAATCGCAATGAAACATTTCATATATAAAGTAATTGAAGTAACTGTATTGTTAACTTTATATGCCATTTATTATCAACTTCTTCCAGTCTATTACAGGCTTGCCCTTAGGGGCTTTTGCTCAAAACGACCACTCTGAGCATGCGGGTTCTGGATCGAAGAGCACTGGTTCTCGCGCCGCCGACGCTGCTACCCGTCGGCGGTGCGATATTCCATAGTGGGGCGTAAACGTAACTGGTGAAACGTGGGAGTGTATTACGCTCCTCTGTCTGCCTCTTCGGGTTAACAGGCGTGATACTCCGTAAAATAGTACAACTTTTCAGTAAAATATAATTTGAATTTATTAATTGCTGTTTATAAATTCAGTAAATGAAATTTTAAATAACCTACTACGGTTTTGCTAAAGTGGAAATTATGGTGAAGTACATATTACCGTAATGGAAACGGTCGAGTGATTTAATTTTCTTTTCCTTCAAGGCAACGAGATCTGACGATAAGTTTTCATCGTCACGCCACTCTTCGCCGAGATTCGATACGAAACTTTTAATTTTCTCTTTGCTGTGTACAAAATGAACATAAAGAAGTAACCCTGCAAAAAACACACTCGTGCTTAATATTAACACCTTATATTCAAGTTAATAATGAAAATAAAACTCCATTGTCCATATAAGTACAAAAATAAATACATTTCCAACAACAACATACAAAGGTCTACTACAAAAGGATACTAGAAGTAATTTATTATGCGGATATCTCCCCACCGGAATCGAACCCGAGACCTTTTACACCGTAAACCGATACGATCATGTGATGTTGGATATAATATACCTATAGTTAATATACCTATAATATACCTTGAGTTGCTATAGTTCTAATTATAATCAATATCTGAACATAAGTGCTTTTTTTTAAAAAAAAAAAGATGCAGAAGCACACCTATGAAGTTTCTTTCGCCGCTTCTTCTCCATAGCGAGGCATTTTCCGAAGCGGTGGTAGTTTCATCTTGACGTACAAAAAGT
>DWDV01001866.1:0-12425 GCA_018245615.1 Mimoniades ocyalus | reverse complement strand
GATATATTGTTAAAACAGTTATTTTATTGTTTATTGTGAAATTTAGCCGCTCCGTGTACAATCCTTTTGCCGCCCCCTAAAACTGCCGCCCCTGTCACCCCCCACCCCCTCCCGCGAAACCAGTGAGAATAACAAATACTTCAAACTTATTGCTTGTGTCTGTAAGCTTAAGTTTATTTGGACTCTAAAGCTCCTGTTCGCAGAACTTAGATGGAGCGATTACCTAAATCTTGTGACTCAGGTATTATCTTGTAACTGTAAGTTATTTGGCCGCTGATTCCCAATACAGACACTAGTTGTATTACTTTTTCCCTTCACTTTGCTTGTTCTTTAATATCTGCCTGGAAAAGTATTAAGGATAATATTACGAGCAATTTACTTCCCTGTTTTTAGTTTAAAATTATTCAAAATCTATAAAAAAAACTGTGTGTTATACTGATATAAATAGTAATCGCTCATTCTTATTACTCGTACCATAGTATAAGCTCCCATGTTGTCCATTTCTATTGACTTTGCAACCTCTCAGTTGCGATTGAGTCAGTAATTATTAATTAAAGGTGTATATTTTGCTCTAAATGATTTTCCGTATCAAACGAATACATTAATTCTATCTATCTACTGCTACTACGACTGCCGACCTTATATTTGCATAAAGGATTAGTCCAAGTGTAAATAAATTTAGTACACAATATCATAAAAAGAAAAATCACACAATTATCATGTAACTTTTTAGAAGCTAATTGAATTGCAATGCCCAAAACGACCTACAATATTATTTGTTGAAACTTGAACAACGTGCAACGGCTCGAAAAATATATCATCGCATTCATTCATACTACATTATACATACTACAGTTTATTTTGAACGATGTTGAAAACCTATTGGCGTGATTCCGAACCCCTCACATTCTAAGTATTCTACGGATTTATCTCGTAATTACACATACGCTTGCGGTGAAGAAAGCTGCAGTGTGAAACAAAAAATCTGACATTAAGTCCAGCATTCAGTTTCGTAATGGGAGTGGTTGCCTGACATACGTTTACATAGATTTTTAATATACATAAGAAAAACATGTTTCAAGTGTGAGGCAGAAATTTAATTATTTTTTCTCCTATTACATTCACATTGTATTTTAATTGAAATTTATTCGCTCGCCTATCTTGTAATACATAAAATTTAACTGTATCTTTTATATTTGAAAGTTACAAAAGTTATTTGATAAAAAAATTGACAATGTACTTATTAATATTGTATTATTCATAGGTCACTTCTAAAATTATGACTCGCGCAGCACCAATATTATTTAGCAATATTAACACATCATCGTCATTATTGAACAATTATTCTATATCAAAATCGTGCATATATTTTATGTTAAATATAAAAGTCTTTGTTCCGAGTATTTCACACAACTGTTACGCGATGCATTCGCAAAAAATATCTTCAACACGCGCTACGTTTCCTAATGAGCTGTCTGCTGTCGCACGTAGGACTAGAGTTACATCACCGTGGCGATACACGAGGGGATTAAGAGCTTAAATTTCGCTCCACACAATAAATTATATTAAAATATTTGTTTCTACAACTATACAATCATTATTGAAACAATAATTACAATTCTTTGTGTCTAAACATATAATTTTAATGAATTTCTCTAATATACAAATAATTTGCCGTTTAACTTAATTCTAAAAAATGCTATAAGATTTTTTTCCGATGGTTTCCTCTCGTTCCGTACTTGTTACAAGTATAAAATCGAAAGTCATTTTTAACTTTAAGTGTATAAGTCTGCCATCTCACACTTGGCTAGCATGTACTTGTAAGTAAATGTTAAAGTAAGCAGGAAAGTAAGCAGTTTACTGTACCATGGTTCTCCAGTGTCGATTGATGCACATAACATTAATTATCATGTCATTATGTGTATAGTAAATCAATTTACAACATGAACAAAACGTTACATTACACCTATTATACCTGTTGAGGTAGGCAGAGAAGTGTTTTCCACTGTCACGTTTCCCCAGTTATTTACCTCCCACTATGGAATAGCTGGCTAGTTTATTGCCATACACTCAGCACATATTTAATTAGGTAAACTTATTAATTACGTGAAAAGAGATAGCGAGCAAAACGATCGTATCTATGAAAAAAACTTATATTGATTATAAGATAAATCCGCTAATTCCAGCTACTAAAGCAAAAGACTAGTCAATGCAATAAGCTCTTATTAATAGGAAAAAGGTGAACGTGTCGTTTGCAATTTCTTAACTAACCTTTTTTAGAGTCAAGAGTCAGAGTTAATTAAGTTTTATAAAATCAGGCTATTTCAATTAAATACCAGGAAAACTCTACCAAATGTACTTATTAACTTTGCAAGTTTCAAATTGAGCTGGAGGTACCTAATGGAAAGTTCTCGTTCCAAGAGTACCGATAGTAAGTAGGTAGTTCTCGTTTAAATTATTTTTATAATAGTTACTCGTATTATAAGAACAGGAAACGGGAATGGAGTTTAACAAACGTTTGAGTAAACTGTAATTCCACTGCAGCTTTTTCACTAAAATTATCAGTACCTACTAGCTAATGTTTTAAACGAAAGCTACTTGTTGATTTCAGTCAAACCTTGAACACATTCGTGCAATCCTGTCAAGTATAAATCTTCAATGTAAAAGTTTTCATAATATAATAAGAGTCGGTCGTAATTATACACATAAAGACCTGACATGTATCCATTGAAAAATAACGGCAATTTGTATTCAATACTTATTTGACGTACACACGCGTCGTGTAATTAAAAGGATTTATAAAGGAATAAAGAACTATTGCGAACATAAAACGGCGAGTATCTAGCACATCTGTGTATCATCAGTGTACAACTAAGCTAGCGTGTTAAATTTCATTTGCGAAGTTGATATTTTTGCAGTTTTTCAAATCGGAATACGATTCGGAAAGCGCCGTATTCAATTAGTCGAATCTGCCAGAACTTACCGGACTCGTCAGCAATTTCTTCAAATTGGGCTCTGGCATGAGTCCAGGCGATTAACAACTTAGTGCAAGCTGTGTAATTTCATGCCTGAATAGTCTAATTTTACGACTTATATAGTAGTTACATGAGCATAATCAATAAAGGAAATAGTGGCGACTCACTGCGGCGATTGTCGCAGGACCGAAAACCGCTGAAGTGGAGACCACGCCGTGGCAAACGTAGCATAGGACGCTCTCCGGCTAGGTAGAGTAACGATATACGCAGTGGCTGGCAGCGGTTGGTTGCGAAGAGCTGAAGGTCGAGCTCAGTGACGTGCTATTCAAGAGGCCGATGTCCAGCAGTGGACGAAAATAGGCTAATGATGATGATAAACTGTCAAACACAGTACTCCCGCACACATTTAACATACACGATACATCTACATATTATATGTGAATTTAATTCCGTGTTCAAGTCATTCTACTATTTCCTCAAATTCTACCAGGGGTACCTAAGGTTTTTCTACAGTTTTCGTATTAATATATCTAAAATCTGAAATGGCATGAATTTTTGGCGCCCACCTCAGTATCGTATCATAAGAACACACCTTTTTCTTTAAGAAGTTCGTTTATGGAAGAAAACAGCACACACTACAACGATAAATGGAAGATGACAACGATGAATGGACACAGGGAAACTTACCCGCCAAAGAGTCTTATAATAATCTTCACGGCGTGTATAGTCTGCCAGCCAGCACTAACTCAACGTGATAAACAATAGCCGTAACATTTTTCATATTGACAAGGGATTACCTTCTAACAGTAAACAAGGTAAGTTGATCGATGTTGATGGACGTACACTCCCAGGTCTCATCAGATACGCTTACGTCCCACTAAGGAGGACGGCGCGAGTCTATTGCCATGCATCGGATATAAATCTAGACTTCGAGTTACTAATAGAAATTTTAACTAGTAAGTGTAAGTGAGGCAAAGGTAGCATCCGGCTCGGAATTCAAAGTCAGGACATCTCGATTGAGAGTAGTACGCGACCAACGTTGCAGTCCGGCAATCAATTAACGACGATAACACTCTTAAAATCAACTTGCGACATTAGTTGAAGAGTAGTTTTTTTTTATGTGGCTTGGATATCGTTTAAAGCATATTAATAAACAACAAGAAACGAATAACTTATAAAAAAAATGGAATCTTAACTCAAGTACAACTTTTCCCCTTGGCAGTTCTAACCCATTACAGTTTGAATGACTAAATAAACACTTTAACCATCGTGATTGGATTCCCATGCCTGGACCGCTATAATACAATGATGTTACAAAAACAATCAAAATGGAAACATTACAATCAGATCTTAATTCTGAATTTCGAACAAGATCGCCGTAAGGAATCGAAGTGGTTGCTCGTGGAAAACATAACATAAAGGAAGATATGTTGAACCTATCAAATTAAAAAATAACAACTTCCACTAGGTATAGCTTTTTCAGCTATCTGTACGCCGCGCATTCGTATGGAACCACATCCGTGAAATCCCTGACAATCCGACGTAAAATTGCGATCGTATTTCGTTCCGTTCGAAGATTGATGTTTGTGGTTCCTGTAAAACAACAAGCCCTTATGGTAAATGAGGGACAGAATTGCGGGAAATATTTGCGACATCATAAATCGACACATACTATATCTACTCGTAGTATGATACATGTACATAAATTATTATGCATAAAATATATTAAATTGTTATATGCGTTCATAAATCTTGTGTTTTTTTTTATACTGTTAGTAAGAAAACATATAGTACTACGCAATATTTAATTGGCACTGTAACTCATAAGCAACTATTGATCCTCATCAAGATCAGCCTACTGCAGTGGACATAGGACATAGGACTATCATGATACATAAATAACGAAAGAAGGCTTGAGTCCTATTGTGAGGCCAATCCTTAAACCCCCAAAAATTAGGAAATGGCCCCTCAAAGATTTTGTCATGAGACAACTTATATAGCATTTTCGAAAGAATAAAATAATATTTTCAGATTCACGTATTGAATAGGGTATTGAGCTATTGAATAGGGTATTGAGCTATTGAATAGGGTATTGAGATACATTGAAAATAAATATAGGTATATTAAAATTAACATAACTGAAAATTAAAAAAAAAATTCAATTTCGTCCCATCCATTGTTTATTATACTCTTGTAAATCTATATTTTCAGTTGAAGTTCATTAACCCCCATTTTATATTTTTTAAAGTAATTGGCAAATGCTGTAGTATCCTACCCGACAAATACCTTAAGTACAGATCCATCTGATGTCCTTCATACAACCGCTGCTATTCTAGAGAACTGATTTTGGTGACATCTTGTTTTAATAACAAAGTAAGCTTACCTTAAGTACGTAGGAAGGAAAAGAATGTGTATTATGATTGAGGAATATTCAAATTAGATCACTCAGATGTTTCTAAAAGCCTTCGTCTTACAAACTTGTCGAAGCTCAAAGGCGCTACCCTCTGCTATGAATAGTCAACGAAACAAGGTCAGTGTGACGGCATACTACAAATGGTATTGGAAAAGTTTTGGCCGCAGACTAATAAAGGTAACCGACGGTATCTTGATATAGAACATTTTCTTAGCAGCCTGTCGATAATTTCTACACTAACTCAAAAGTTTTCATAACATTTCAATGGTTGTACTTCATAAATATTAAATCAAGAGGTCCAAATGTTACTTAAAAATATTTATAAGTCCAATTCCGGAAGTGAAGTTCTCACACTCGGTCTTTTTGCTTTTGTTAAACTACCAATTCATGTAATTTTACTACAAGTTACATTTTTTTATTTAAAAAGTAACTACACATAACATATTACTTAATACACTGCATCAACGTATATTTCCACTAGACAGGCAGTTTACGTTAATAATAACTTGAAACTACGCTGAGGTGTATTGGTCACCTGTTGCATGTTTGGACGCCATAAAGTTTCAAATGGGTAACTCTGTGAGAGCGTATAAAATAAATATGCATTTATATATGGAAGACTAACGTATGGTGAATAATATTAAGCTCATAATTAAGTACTGCTTCGTTGGTCAAGTAGTTGCAGTCCAATGGTGGTCCTGGCTTGGAATATCGGGTTGGGTAACATATTGGATTTTTCTAATTTACAAATGTTTTACTTAAAATTAATAGTAACAGCTCAAAGTCTGAAGTTCTGCACTCCGGCGAATGGCAACAGGCAACTGGCGAAATGTGGCAGTGTATGAAACAATTCGCACGGTGAATAGAAGATCTTTTAATTAACGACGTGCACAATGAAATTGAAACGCAATAGTTTGTATGTTGAATAAAAAGCCCTTAAATCGTAACGAACTATTCACAGCGGATACAGTGGATTTAGATAAATCGTATGCCCGTGTGAAATATTAGTTTCGCTCTGAATAAAACTGGGCTTGTAGCAAAATGCACCAGCGAGTTCAATCGTTACCGGGCCCCGCTAGACTATTGAAAGCGTTGGCCATTTGATTCTAATTCGAATTATAGCTACTGCAAAGAGAATGATACGGCCAAACACCTACAGCAGGGCAGGTTTTATTTTTGAACTTTAATAGCGATAAGTATTAGCGTACTGCTTTTTTATTGTAAAATCTATTTATATTCTGCACATACCTAGTAGCCAAACCATTTGTAAATATGTCAACGGGATCCTAATGACTATAACATTCATACAAAATGCATATTGTCGAAAAAACCTACGGCAAACACATACTTGAGTTGTTTTCAATTCATTGCGATCACGCATTCCGCTAACTACAGTGAAATATTTATATATAAAGGATTATATACGATCTAGGATGTTTATGACGAAAAATTGAATTATCATAGTATCTCTTGGTAGCAACACCGTCTAACGAAAGCCATTACGGTACAGATAACCTATTAATACGCCTTAGTAAACCTCATCATGCCATAAAATGGTTGTGTTTCCCGATTTACTGTAGTACAATATAAAACGAAATTATTGCAATACAATGTACCATAGACATGGAAAATATAATCGTTCAATATTCCTATTACATCTTTGCTTATATTTTATACAAAGCTATAAAATTTGTAAGACCTAATATCGTATTAATTGAGCAGCGTGCGGATTTCTTTTTCGATAATCATAAAATATTATAATCCGCCCATCATCGTCCTTGCTGTTGCTAGCCAATTACAGTATTAAAATTGGTAGCTATACCATACCAAACCTTATATAACAACAATGGGCTATTTTCAAATTCATAGTAATAGAAATAACTTTCCAGATAACAGTGGAAATATATTATCGACACAAAGATAGGTATTCCATTTAGCGGACTCGGTCGGATTGTAACTTTTCCAATTAAATCCTAACACGACGTTTATTGATTGCAATTGGACGCAAACCGCATCCGCGGGATTATCCGCGATTTAATGGCTTGATACGATAAAATGTTTAATGCCTTTAGTTCTCTATTTAAAAACAGAACACGTTTTTTACACTATGTATACTAATATATACTATTACATGCACATGTATATATTTATTCAATTGTCTTTTCACACATTTTAAAACCATTTATAACAGTGGCGTAGCGTGGGGAGAGCGGTAGGGGCGGCCCACCCTGGGCGGCAGTTTTAAGGGGCGACAAAAGGGTTTTTCAGGGGGCGGCAAAATAGTTTTGGTCGGCGAGATTGTCATAAGGTCAAACATAATTACTTTTAAAGAGGCGACAGCAGTTTTCTTTTTTTTTGTTCGTCGAAACTCAGAAGACAAGACATAGGAACTTTTAAGGGGGCAGCAACATTTTCTCCCGCCCCGAGCGGCTAATTACCACGCTACGCCACTGATTTATATTGACAATTGTATTTGACGACGTATGTGAGTTTATATTTGTATTATTTTGTATGCACGTTATAGCGTTGTATGCAACTGCGACGTTGGTCGTGTTGGATGCAATAGCGACTGGCGACCTGAGTTTAAATCCCGGGTCGGACACTACTGGATATAAGTATTTTATGGCTTAACCTCTCTCATTCTGAGACAAACACCATAAGTTGTTTTTTCTATAGGTATCAATAATATTTCTAAGAACAGTTTCTATATCAGTACAACAAGAACGTGCAAAGCATTATTTTGAAATGTAATCGGTAGTTATAAATTATCATGACATAATATTTCGGAATATTATTTTAGAAAATTTCGTAAGAGAATATTATTTGATATACAGCGTTGGTACCAGGCGTTAAACAACAATAACTGAAGTACTTAAAACGCAAACCCGACCGGGGCAAACTCGGCAAATAGCTTCAGCGGCACGGCAAACTTTCAACTAAACTTAATTGTCCGATACAGAATCTTTAAAATACACCGCTCCCGCTGACAGCATTCAATTTTACGAACAATCCGTAAATTATTATCGAAATAAGTTCTACTACATGTTCTGTTGCGAACGAGCAAGCGAGTAGCAATTTATAAATGTAAGAAAAGATTTTTTGTTTCTCGAAAACGCTTATCGTACCTCTTCATTATTGTAGGTCAAGATGTCTGGGCATTTATCTGTTTTTAATTTTAATCAAGAGAATGTTTGACGGAATTGTATAGTACTTGACAGTATTAGTTAAACACCAGAATGACTTTATTGTTCTTTGTTTGTAATTAAATTCACCAGATACATTTACGTCGCACTACGGAATAGTTGGTGAGGCTATTGTCATACATCGGGCACATAGGCATACTCCGAGCCACTACTAGAAAATCTAAATTTAAAAAATCTAATGGTGTCCGTCCCCAACATTTGAAACCAGGACCTTTCGATCGGCAGTCGCGTTTAAAACCAACGCGACAACAAGGCTGTCGAAAACTCACAATACCAGTACGAAGTACAATAATACAAACTAAAGTCTTATTTTTATGTTCAGATTTTTTTTGTTGTTTAACATAATAAATATATATCATTTGTGTATCAGCATGTCATCGAGCTTGTTCGCCGTTCTCGGGACTCAAATAATTAAGATCAAAAATTCTATAAATGAGATTGTGGACTAGGAATTTGATTACTACATCAATTATGAGCAACTTCGAACGGAGCTATTTAGAGTCAACTTTACAAATATAACGATATTCACGACAAATGTTCAACTACAATTTAACTTGACTAAGAATAGCCCGAGTGACGAATAACAAAGCAAAAAAGCTGTAGTGGTAAAATGAAAGTAGGTTCTAGTTATTTCAAAAAGAAATTCTAGTCGTCACAAGTTTTGAAATCAACAATGGTTCTTATCGTAAGAATAACTTTGTGCTTTCATTCATCAACTTCAAACTGTGAAAAAGTTTGCCGTAATTAGTGCTGTGCCAAGTTCTTTGCCATTATGTACCTTATTATCCTTTGTTATATAAATGTGTCCAAGAACAATACACAATTATTATTCAATTAGGTAATGAAGCGGTGGTTGTCCATTGAGACAACCATACGGAACAGCTGTGTCTGGATCTGACGTCGAAGCCTCAACGTCTCGTGTCGGTGTAATGTCTCCAAAGTAATGTTTACTTTTTTCAGCAAAAATATATGAAGATGAGTTACGATATAGTATGGCATTTCTTGCGGAGAAAAAACAAAAATCTTTATGATTTCATATGAACTATGCAGAGTACGGCATTCTTTTACGAACATATGACATCATGACTCTCGTACTCGTCTAATGTCTTGCAAAAAAAAAAATTGCCATATTTGGGAAATATTGTCACAGCTTTTTAACATAAAAGTAAGCGGAAACTAATGTTATCTACATACTGCGGTTCAGACTAACATATTTTGTATCTTCTAAATTTTTTCAACTCGTCTCTCATGATACGTAGTCCGTTAAAGAAACTTGATCTGACCTTCTTTTAGGACGTTTCAGCTTTAATCGAAGTACGTCCGAAATCCATCCAATCTAAAATGTATGTCATTTATGTATAGGTATGTAACATTCCGTATAGATATACAAACAAACGGACCGAAATAGATCGATGCAATATCAAGCCAGTAATCCCCGAAAAGAGTGGAGGCAGTGGAGTATAGTACGGAGTGTACCTACTGTACGTTTCACCAATTACGTATAAGCCCCATAATGGAATAGGTGGTGAGTCTATTGCCATAACTAATCATAATAATAATAAAAATATTGCTTTGTAGTTCAACTAAAAATGAAGAAGGAAATTGATAATAACAAATGATAAACGAATAAACCTAGATCTAGACCCAGTTCAGACTTCAATTTTAGTTGCGCTCTGTTACAAACCCAGGCTAAGATCAAAGGCCAGATCTATTCGTAAATAATAATTATATTCTAAGTAAACACAATTACTAAACAAAATTAAACTAAATTATTAATTGTATTGTATAAAGTATATTTTTTGCTTTCGATTTACCAAGTTTAACTGAATACAGTCTCAACGACAAGTTCGAGAAATTCATCTACTAGAAAACATTTTCCAGTTCTGAACTTCGGATGTGCTTAAATTGTTTTGAAACTAATTTGACATTCGCTATTTTTTTTATAGCGGTTTTCTCTAAACAAACTGCTACGCTGTACGGATCTCTCTCTCTCTCTCGCAATATCTATAATGATTTTACCTCGTCCTGAGCAAGAAATAACCATTTGCATATTGTGTTGTACCTTGAAATTATTTACCGTAATGTCCCAAATATTTTGTAATTCACGATGATTTAAGTTTTGCCAGTACTTTCGTTCCCATCATGATTTACTATCAAGTGTATTGGAAGAGAATACTAAAACCAATATTACATGATATTTTCTGAAGATCTTCTATTAAATGGCCTGTTGAAATGGCATAATTTATAGACGTAATAAACTGTCACCGGAAATAAATCTAACCATTAAATGTATAAGATATGATAAAGATAGCGCAATTACTGAAAATACTCCAAAAGTCCGACGCCCAATTAATTAAAATTCATTTTCCAAATGACAAAATTTCATTGGACGAATAATTAAGGATAATCCACAGAGGCACTTTATGTCTTTCCACTAAGAGAAAGTTTTGGATCCAACATAATATTAATATGTATTAGGTTATTCCTCTTTGGGCGCTTGACTGATAACGTAACGTAACATCACTCCTGTAACCCCGAAGAGGTTGGCAGAGGAGTGTAGTACACTCCCACGTTTCACCAGTTACGTTGACGTCCCATTATGGAATAGGTGGTGAGCCTATTGCCATACACCGGCCACATTTTCCGTAGCTCCCAGGACATCAGGACCTCCCGATCGGCAGTCGCGCTTGCAACCAACACGACCAACGAGGCAGTGCTTTTCATACCTCATTTATAAAATTAAATTCATATCAATGCAAACAATAAAGAGTTTTGGTATTACATATTTATTATTTATTTCACTTGAATTTGAAATAGGTCTATATTGTTGGAAGAATACTGAAGGCCCGATGACGTTCCTGCCGCGTCAATTAAAAAAGAAGAAAACAAGCTCGCTCTCCGTGCCCGCCATATTGACGGACGGGTGTGCTCTCATAGAACGGTTGTCGTTTTGTATAGCGTCTTTGCCCGATTATTATTTGATTTTGTTAATTTGTCCAAGTAAAGTTTATTTTGTTATTATAATTCATCTATTTAATTTAAAAAACCAAAAGGTTTATAATTATATTGTATTATTATTATTCTTAACAGCATTTTCAATTCCATTACTTTAATTAATGGTTATGATAGGCATACATACATACCATCACTCCAGATCCCTTGCGGGGTAGACAGAAAGTACCAAGTGCCAATTATCTCTATGCTTAGATCTGCTGTGCTTCTTTTACATTCATCACACTCTCACACTCATAGTGAAGGAACTATGTCATCATCATAGTTGTAAATGTGCAGGCTCTGCAGTAGATACTGTGCAGCGTGTGTGACTCATCTGCTGCCATCAGTTAACAGGTGAACTTCATAAAATCAAAGCAATATTCAATAAACTCTTCCTTCCTGAACCAACAGACCTTAATGTGGCTTCTTAGGGATTATGTAAGAGTATATTCCCTCCAGGCATACTTTGCAGATGGGTAAAAACATCTCTGAGGCAGACCTTCACAAAATAATATAGCTTGACTATGCAATGTATAGTCTTTATTGTGACCAATACTGGAGAAAACCTAAAAACAAGTTTCAAAAAATGTGTCTAATCCTTCTTACCTTTCTCGGATTCTGTCTGAATGATCTTATCTAAAATAAAGTAATCCAACAAAGAACCATATCCTGATAACTACTGTGGACACACTGTTAAGAAGATTTGTCAATTGACCAATGTTGACACCACACATCTAGTTTATTTCAGCTACTTTCATAGCATCATGTCATATGGTCTACTCCTTTGGGGCAGTGCCGCTGACATCAACTCCACTTTCGTGCTCCAGAAACGGGCTATTC
>DWDV01001865.1:0-12425 GCA_018245615.1 Mimoniades ocyalus | reverse complement strand
TAACTGGTGAAACGTGGGAGTGTTCTGCATTCCTCTGCCTACCTCTTCGGGGATTACAGGCGTGAAGTTACGTTTAGCCAAATTTTTGACGCTAATTTTGATATAAACCAAATTGTAGTACTGAATATAAAAAATATGTTCTTGAAAGGCAATGGAATACTTTTCGCTAGTTTCACTTGCAATGATTAAATCCTTTAATGTAATGATAAATAAAAAGCTATGAAAAACTGTCACATTTTATAATAAATATTATATTATTCTTCTATACACAAATTGTACGGCTAATGTAGGTAACTACATCTTGTAATTCGTAAAAAAATTTAATAACAACTTTTTAAAGCAAAATTGATAAATTTACAAAAAAAACACATCAAATAGCATAAAACAAGGTATATTTGAAGTTTTATCACTACAACACAACAAGTACATAATCTATTCACCTAAATGGTATGGAAATATGTTTAAACCCTATTACATCTGAAATTCGTTTCTACTGTGGCCCGACAAAGGAAAATGCACGTTTAGAGTCACAATAGACAAAAGCGAGTCCTTCTTGTATCCATACATTTATGAAAATATTCAACTGGTGAAATATGTTAGAGGTTACCTATAAAGTATAAGAACGTCTTGATTGTAATCAAATGACACTGAGACATTAGTTCATGACACCGCGACACAAAATAATGACACCATTACCTATATATCTTACAGTAATCCTATTTAAGTACTTATCAGATTAGTACCAAATTGTATTTTTTATTGCAATAGACTCGCGTTTGACTACAATCTCACCTAAAGGGAAGCGAGATATAGCCTAGGATGTAGTAAATATGCTAGCCTACGAAGGGCGTATTCAATCTTGATATAACATATAATACTCGTAGTTCCAAGTTCTACGAATGAGGAAAAATAGCACCGTTGACAGCTATGTAGTTCTATTGTTTGTCATTTAAAAATATTATGAACTCATAACTTCCACACGCCCGTTCCTCGTTACCTTTAAAGCCGTTTCACATGGAGCAACTCGAACAAAATTAAAGTTTATACTGAATTAGAAATATATTTTTTTAACATGGTCGAATTCCAATGAAACTACTCGTAACTATGAAGCGTCAAGGACTTCATGGATTTTAATGTAAGTACTTTACCGATATGCTATACACGTGACGTTTATTCGAGTTCGTAAATAGAATTTATACGCCATTGCGCATCGCGGTAATGTATCGACGGGCCTTACGAGTTCGCAAACTTGGCACATAAATATATCAATTGGCATGAATGAAAACATATTGGCCATCGAAAAACTTTGTGTGAAGCAGTCCCAGTTTGACAAGGAAAATTTGTCATTACTTCGCTCCAACTTCCATGTAATATAGAAGGGAATTACCGACTACAATTCACCCGTGGGTCGTGGAGAAGCCACTTACTGATAAGCTCGAACTCCCAGGTGTGGTGCCGTAGCCGGACGACGGCAGGGACGCCACTGACCACCTGCGGCCGTCTCTGTGAAATTAATAAAACAAATAAGTTACAATTGTGACCCTAAAACAAATAAGTTACAATTGTTGATGGTAACCCTAATTTGGAAGCGGACAACCCTCACGAAGATCAATCCGTTATACATACTCGTAGCGCGGTACATACCGGAAGCATAATGGCGTATGTTCATAGACTGCCCTTTTAAACCCCTGGCATGTGAAGAAGATGAACAAAAAAAAAACAATTAAATGCAAAATTGCAATGGTCACTCATTAAACAGATCACCGCTACGAGACAAAAGTAGGAACAGCGCTCGTAGCTCGCTACGACACCACATGTGTGTTGCCATTTCATACTTAATGTTGTAAGTTGTTTTATTTATTATTATTTTTTGTCTTTATAAACAACCACCAAGCTTTTCTGTAACACAATACCATACAATTTTAGTCGTATTATTTTTGTTGCTTCCAGCTCTTAGCTCTAGCTACTAGTTAGTTTTACTAAGTCATTTCTTGCAAAAAAAGATAACCGCGAACATTGGCTGATAATCAACTCTACATAGTTACATAAACACACACATAAACTTAATAAAAATAAAATACGACAAATGCCGAACGGCACTAGCGCTGCTTTACTGTATCCAGTCACCGTTCGTTAGATAATCAACACGTTCAGTCACGTTCGATGTAGATACGCTTAATAAGTAAATAAAATAATGAGTGAATACATTTCATCAAACAAAAAGATTATTACTATACAAACGAACGAGCTATACAAACGAACACAAACCGAAAGGTAACTACGGGACCTTTTAAAATTTCCCAACTTACATATCCTTGCTTCTATTTTGCACAGACATGAAAATTATAAAGACAAATTGTGAAAAAATACATACACGTTCATTATAAACAGTCATTTTAGGCACATATATAACTAGAAAAAAACAGTAAATTGTTAATCAACATTAAAGCAGGTGAATTAAAGAGGTCAAATTATGTATTTTCAATACATGTAACACAATAGAGAATTCTTCAGGTTATATAACTCACAGGTCCTTCCCTCGCTTGACGCTAGAGGAGAGCAGAGCGTGGTGGAGCGGGTGGGCGTGGTGCGCGTGCCAGCGGGGCCCCTCCGCCGGGGACAGCGGCCCCGTGCCGGGGGACGAACAGCGGCCGGAACCCACCTGGGTGATCACAATACGTTTCATTTGAACACCACAATTTTCACATCAATACTTCATCATTATCATTTCGTAACACTGCTAGACGCACGCCTCCATAATCTAATAAAACGAATGTACGTAGACGTTCTGTAAATTAAAATTTTATTATATACATGTACCTATAAGGATGTCTGTGAATTTCAATGATAACGATGATAATCATGACAAGAAAAAAATCTCAGTCGCATGTCGTAGTAAACATCGAAAGCACAATGCAAAGCCGGTCACATTACTTAGCAACTAACCAATACTTTTAACAAATTCTGCATTTCGATTAAATACATTTCGACCATTGTAGGACAACTTCGCGAGGAAACCTGCACACACCTTAGATATCTCCATAAAGCTCTCTGAGGTGTGCGACGTATTTCAATCCGCACTTATTGTTAATCACTATGGCACGCTGTGCGCTTTAATTCAGTTACGTTAAAAATAATCTGAACAGCCCATTGACATGGAAAAGATATACGTAATAGTTAGTACGGAAACATTACGAGTACTTGCTGACGAGCAGCGAAGCGTGCTTCTAATGTGAAGGATACGCACATCCATAGGTGAAGCCATGAGATGTTCCATGTCAGTGCACGGGAACAGAAACGCATCACTGAGTTGGTTCGATGGTGTTAGAAAACCTGACTGATAAACTGGTGGTTATGGGTTCGATTCCCACCCGAAACAAATTATATAAATCTAACTAGTTTAGAATTATATTATAACTGTTATATGAAGCGGTCATGGGCTGTGAAGACAGACCGCTTAAGCTGAAGTGACTGGTAACCGATACGTCGCTAGCAACCAAAATATATGTAGAAGAAAAAAACACCTAACCTAAGAACGTAGAATTTAACGGCTAACGAAAACCAGTTCCGAGTACTGCCAACCGCACGTGTCACGTCACGAGCAACACTCGCCATCAATCAATAATCATGGCCGGAGTATATCCTACTTCGGCATTGACAGGTAGAGACACAAGAAAAGACACGTATCTATCGTTCGTTTCTCGTACCAAACACAAAGTCCAATTCATTCGTCAACTGTGCAAATGATAGGTATGTCTTCCCTTTATAATACAACGACGTATCATAAATAAGATACAACGTTAAAAACACATGGCACTGAATTGTTAGAAATCACAGTTCAAAATGAAAAGATTATTTCAAATTTAACGCATCAAACAAAAATAAAATGCGAAAGTTGTTACGACAAAGACGTGCGCAACTTTATTAGAAAACATCTTCTTACGTAACATTCATTTTATACAAACCACGTTTTCATCAAACTTAGTAACAACATATAATCATAAATTGTAATACCTTTCTGATTACTTAGTATATCTACTTATATAATCTGCTATTAAGTTCTGACTCCTGACCTACACGCGACATAGGAATGGCCACTTCTTGGAAAATTGAGGCTTGACTTTGTTACAAGGTCTTCTATTTCGATTGCCTTCCTTTGTTACTTTATTCTTACACCTACTGCAACTTTCATGAGTAATCGTAGATTATTGAACAAGAACTAAAGTAATGACGAAAATGGCAAAAAATGTTGACAAAGTACGCCTATTGACATTTATGTCATATTAGATATCATTATGTAAATATCAGAAATAACAATATTTATTAGATGTTTTTACGTCCAACTGGAAAGTCATTTATACCCATAGACTCTGGGAACGGAAAGAATATGGCGCTAACTCTGCGTAGTGGAGTAATGTACTGCTTAGACGTATAGACACACGGGCTGGTGGTGAACATGCTAGTGATATGCTTTTACGCCGAAGAAAGCCACAAAAAATAACTCTTCCGAACGACTACACGTCAACATAAAATAAGGACACATTCTACACGTCAACATAAAATAAGGACATATTCACATGTGGGACTCGCATTGCAAGTGTCCTTTTTATGCATATAATTAATTTAATGACGAACAATTCATATCACTGTTGTACCACGAGCATACTCTTAGGCTACTATCACACGAACACGCGCACCGCTGCGGTTACCGGTGAACGATGCATTGGCTTTTATGAAATCCGTTAGTATGTAACATACCGCGCGCCTTATAAGTTAATTGAAATATTTCAGCGACGAATAATTAAAACTTATGAATAAGCCACATAGTTAACATATAGGAAAGTTTAAGCAAACGTTAATTAAGTCTAAGAATCAAGTGTGTTCATTAACTTTCGATTAATTCGAAGACACGTCAGTATCATTTAACTTATGGAAAACTCGTAGGTATATTAACGTGTGTCAAGTCTCGATTACATGGTCAAAGTGGTGCAGGAAGTGGAAGATCAGTGCAATAGGTTCATTGATCTTGACGTGGGCAGGAAAAACATTATTTACGCTTTAAACCAGTTCACAAATGAGACTATTTCAGGTCAACAGCAGTAAAATTCAATGAATAATACAAATCACATCTCAGGTGGTTTTCAACATCTTATGTCAACAGCATTAAGGCTATAAATCCGTGGAAAAAAAGGCAAGATATATTTCGCAGCTACGTTAAACATTATGTCATACATATAATAACGGTTATGTCAAACGATCTCATTCAAAATTTATGGCATAACTTGTTAATAAAACTCATTGTATTTATTGAAAATACAACTGTATTAATATTTCTTGATTTAAAGTGTAATCAATACGAAACAAACATTATCATCAACGCTTTCATCGTCCTCCTGTTGGACTTTCGCTCTCATATGACAAATGAGAGATATAAAAAATAAAAGTTCAGACAAAACGAATTAAATTACACACAGAATCATAAAACGGTGGAAATCAGTCCAAAATTACTAGTCCAACCACACAAAGTCCGATTTGACGAATTGATATAGAAATAAACATTCATACTCGTACTACAAGGAAAACATTTCTTACCTCCGTCGCCTTGATGCGGATTTTGACACTGGCCTCTGAGTCACGGCGATCGCTAGCACGGCCAAAGTGGCAAATAATCCGGCTCTAACCATACAGCACGAGGGCCAACCGCCGCTGTTTTAAGCTGAACATTAACTCAACATCCTGAACCTAATATCTCAACATAAACCGCTAATGATACGAAACTATCACAATTTAATTTCTACCTTTCATAATATGTAGGTATTGCAAACTTGTTACTAGACATGTAGACCATTTTCAACAAGAGTGCTAGAAAGCGTCTATAGAAAAAAAGCCTGAAATGACGCCCAATATTGTTTCAGCATTAAACGAATCCTGTCACCGGATATTTAAATAAGGTAAAGTTAAATTTTGATTATCGACCACGTACGACGCGTCGCTAAATCCCAAACACAAAACACGTTGAAAAACAAAGTTTACCGACATAATATAATTGTTGGAACAACTAACAAGCAACTACCTGTTACCAAGCTACGCAAAGCCTGTGCTACGCAGTTAATTAATTTCAAAATAACGACTTACTTGGCTAATTTCCCGCCCCAATACAAACAAGAAACAAAATATCATGCTAATCACAGAAATATTAATCTGAATAAGAATCGAAACCAATAACCCTATCAATCAGTGCTTTTACCACCGTACGCTTAAACATATCTGATGTGATTGAAATAACGATAAATCATATACATATTAATTTTTAATTCCGTGAACCGTCCGAAACGTATGTTGCATGAAGACACCCTAACATAGAAACCACAGAACAACACGTCGATTGTACAACGGCGAGCGCGAATGTATCTACCTACACACATAATTCAAATTCGAATCAGTGAAAAATTCCACAAGTAGGTATTCGACACTTTAAAATTGGGAAAGTTAGTCAAAATTCAAAACATCATACGTACTACTGCGTGAGCGGTAAGTTAAACATATCGAGTGAATAACAAACAAACGCGGTGAGCAATCTGTATGTTGTATGCATTATAAAAGCAATAGAAATGCTGGGTTCGAGCTTCTTTACGTAAGAAAATTAAACGTAATATTGCGCCTGTAATCCCCTTAGAGGTAGGCAGAAAGTGTAGAATACCCCCACGTGTCACCTGTTACGTGTACGTCCCACCATGGAATAGAGATTGGAGGGGGAAGCCTATTACTATAAACAATAAGTGACACTCTCGTTATCTAATGAGTTCTCGGCGTGTCCTCTTTACGAAGATAAAACAAAGATTTTTAATTTTAATTTTTGATTAGAAAAGAAAAACAACTTTTTGTAGGGCTTATATATAATCTATTTAAAGCATTTGGAGCATAAAAAATGTTTTTTCTATACCTCATTTGTTTATCCAGTGCAACTTAACTTGTCTTTCAAAATAGACCGTTATATATAGGGCAATTTTTATTAACAGCATTGAAGCTACGAGGAAAATAGTATCAAGAGGCTAAGAATTATAAGAAAATTAATGACATAAATTTAACCAAAACAGTATAATTCCTTAAAAGTTAATTATTTAATTGTTAACCGGTAAAATAAAGTAAGAATCAAATAAAGATAAATAATTTAAAAAAAAGAGTGAAAATATATTGTGTCACAAAAGTTACATATATAGGCCAAGTTAAATAAAAATAATTGTCATTTATTTGGCTAAGTGATTTATTTTACCCACTTTAACGATAACACACACTCATATTACTTTTATTTATATTCCGTTCCTTTGCTTTTATATTAAAAAATAAATTCTATACTTGTGACATCTGTGATCATAACTTACTCTATAACTATAACTTATTAAAATAATTATAAAATGGCTAAAGAATAATGTAATTCACAATACCTAATTAAAGTAGGAAGTTAAATTTTTTTAAATATTTATTTTAAAAAATTTAACAATATTTTCACATATTTCTGTACACACATGTAAACATATGTATATTAGCGATTCTACTAACACATACATATTTACCCCCAACTCTGGTGCGCAATAAAAATAAAACCAGGTTACCTTATTAAAATCTCGTACAAAGGTTTGTATGATACATACTCATATTTTAGGTAGGTACCAACAACGATAACCGCCTACCGTTCACTCACACAAGATATGCATGTTACTGTTACTGGCCTTATTTATGGACCTACAACATTGTGGTAACGGAGGAGTTTCAAATAATAGACTTATACGAATTTTTATCAACCGATCCATCCGCCGTATCATCTTGCCCATGTAGAAGAGATACACGAAGATTTTGATTACGTTAAGCTTTTCGAACTCTTCTATCACAAGTGCAGTTCTTCGGCACTGTACCTATCATTCAAATCATTTTCAATTACTTAGTAGCATGAAAGCGATAGTGTTTGAGCCAATTGGCCGTTCGAATGGCCGGTTGAAATTGTTGGCCGTGTGCCAATTCTCTCCACAGAACCTATCAAAGATGAAATTTGGCGTAACACTCGTTTTAACATACCACACTTAGGGTACACTTATGAAAGTGAACTGATTACGACTGTCATCATCATAATTTATTTTATAATTCCTTCGTCTGCCTTTGTGCGCAAATGCGGACTCCACAGGCTTTATCCCTCTTAGAGATCGTTATGGATGGATCTCATGCGTGCAGATTTTCTATTTCACTTCTTCAGCGAGTATTATTTATGTTAAAAAAGGCACATTAATTAATAAAATAGAAAAGATCGAGCCTACGTATTCACACTCAGCGACCTACAGACGAGGCTGGCTGAATTTTATGCCACAAGGTGATCACAAACTACATTCACCATGAACCTGACCAGTTCCGTGGAACTGCGTGTGAGAAGAGACATCAAAATTGTGTTTAAGAAAATAATTTTCTCATTAGCCTTTGCTATAACTGCAATTTACTATACATTACGCATACCCATAATCTGATATACCGCTCTTACAATATCTATCTTGGGGAATGACTCGGATTGTACCCAAATATACATATGTAAGAAAGGTTTAAAACATCCATGATTCATAAGGACGCGGCCCAAGATAAATATATCGTGACGGGGTATTTCCATGAAAAATATGACTGAAGCAAATCAATCAACAAACAAAATTTAAGTATAATATATGACGAATACTTACTTTTGATAGATTGCAATTTCGAAATGGGAAATTACAATGCACTCATTAAACTTTAATCATTAAACCATGAATAATTCCGTATTAGGTACACAGCGATATAATATAATTAGGTTATTGATCCAAATGAATGTAGGTACTACGTTCCTCTGCCTACCTCTCTGGGGATTACAGGCAGAGAAGTTACATTTTTGTTACGTTTTTACGTTTTTAAAAGTATATTTATACAGTTATATACCAATTTTATTCAAACTCATCCCACCCACAACTCACTAGAAGAGCGGATATAATATTCTTGAATCGACACAATTTGGACATAAATATGCCAGAAAGTTATACAGAATTTGGATATAATATTTGTAACGGCTTGATAAGTCGGTTTGCCTACTTAGGTAATCATTATGCAACAATAGTTATTGATGTAACAAGGCGTTCCCTCGTACAAAACTCAAAAGGTTGGCGAAATATAATCAATCTTGAGAAATCCACACGTTGTACTACGTCATGTACACGGACTGTAACCTATGAATGACTTATTTAACTTCAAAAAGGACAGTGGTTTATGTAATCCGTATGTCATATATCCATTCGACACAAATGCACCGATTTCCATTAGGTACGTCAGTCGAATTGAGCAAGTTGTTTAGACACTTGCAAAAGTAACTCAATCATACAAGTAATTACAAAAACACCGTCCCGTAGTGTAGCAACACAAAGCTACAACAATATTCTACATATTTCTCAGAATGGCACCAAACCAAAACGTAACTCCGTTCACTATGACTCGTAGTCTATACAAAAAATGTACAATTATGTTTTTATATCCAAAATTCTCGCAATACCACTTACTTTTAGATTAATCTCGTCATCTTTTTTTTTCAAAAATCCTTTATAATTCGCTATCAGGTCTATTTCGAATTGGAAGAGTTCGAGTTACACGCGCGTGGTGGTAATATTTGACTTATACATACTTTCAAGAAATCATTTTTTCGATAGGTATAAGGCATTGGCAGTCATTGTTCAGAATAGTTCAGTTACAGTTTGAAGTAAGTAATCAATAATAAGTAATCCATAGTGGGACGTAAACGTAACCGGTGAAACGTGGAAACGTGGGAGTGTTCTGCATTCCTCTGCCTACCTCTTCGGGGATTACAGGCGTGAAGTTACGTACGTGAAGAGGTAGATAGGGAATTGTAGTACACTCCCACGTCTCACCAGTAATGTTTACGTCCCACCATGGCATAGAAGCTGAGCCTATTGCCATACACCGATCAATTGGTCACAGTTATGAAAGACACATTTTAATTAATAGATTTCTTGTCATTTCCATATCATTTTTATGTTCATAATTATATTCGTCCGAGGTACGACCGTTCATTCGTCGTAACCCAACAAATCCAATAGTCAAAGAACGTGCATTGAATGCACTGGCGACCTTTGACTTGACCAACATTAGATCGAAGCGTAGTCCACACGTGGGTGCACATATCACGCACATTGGATACGTCGTTGTGCAAAGCAAATCCGATACTCTTGCGGTGTATCAAGGGCGTTCGGTAATTAGCCGTTGCGTTACATATACGAACTCGTAAACCGAGCGTTAGTGTATTAATATAATATGTTGTTTGCTCCGCAGACGGCGAGGTTCGAGGCGAGAACTGGTACCGCGTCCGGTGTGTCTTTCTATGTGAGTCGGCGAGAGATTAAACTGAACTTGTTGGGAGCAGTGTGCGTTGTGAGAAACTTGTGAACGTTAAGGTGACATTTTCACGTCTAACAATGTTAAATGAGCATTGGTTGTATACATTGTATATGTATGTAATACACTTAGAACGGCGACGAACAACATCGCGAAGAGATCGGTAGGCAAGAGGCACAGCTGCTGTTCATGGAACAACCAACCCCGAATAGGACTTTAGGGGTGGAATTTAAATAATTTTCAATTAATTTATTGAATATTACAAGCCCAGCGAAATAGAACTGATAGGAATATTAGTTATTCACCTAGTATGGTTAGGTATATGGGGTATTGATAAAATTTCGTAATTAGAAAAATGTGTAGGTAAATACACAACATATGGTTTTTATCGAACGGGACACATTAAACGCGTGGTGCGTGGTTCGTGGTCGATACACCAACATCTTGATTCGAATAATCGTTATAGGGTAACACCGTCTTATTTTATTAACCACGTCCTGTAATTCATGTTGTTGTTATTGTGAGACAATACTGACCGCCTCATTGGTAAAGTGCTTACAAGCGCGACCGTTGATTGAGAGGTCTTAGGTTCATGTCCCGGGTCGGGTATTACATTGAATTTTTAACTTAGTATTTTTTCTAATAGAATTTAGTAATAATGGCTTGAAGTCTAGATTTGTGCCCGGTGCATGAAATTATTTCATTGTGGCATCTAAACTTGACCAGCGAACGTGGGAATGTACTACACAGCTTTGCCAACCTCTATACCATATCTAGATCACAACATTATCTCAGTCACAGCAGCTCATGATCTTATGAATCATTGCTACCACAGAAGTTACTCTTAACTTTTAAATTAGAATGCTAGATATCTTATAAAATGCCTACCTACCATAAATTTAGTACTGGAATACAACAAAGTAAGCACAGCAGTTTAGCAGCAACAAAACGTATTGCGGAATTTTCTCGACAGGTTTTCATACGTAGAAGGAAACTACATCACCATACATCGTGCATACATTATTTTTATCTATATTAGCTAAGAAATATAAACAAAAGGTGACTGCCTAAAGTTGGTAAACAGAAAAATGCACACCCAATTGTCTGGCTCCAATAAGCCATGGACACGGCTTGAATATTCCAAATAAAAAGATACTCTTAATGTTAACCACTCTGCCATGTTCGCTCATATTTAAAAAGAACCATTTTATATATTAACATATCAAAAACACAAATAACGCTAGTCCAATTCCAAACATGCTGTCGTCAGGTTTCGTTTCTAGTAGCCACAAACGTAATGCAGAAACAACGTACGCTCGGCGTCCGATCGACGGCCCATCGGCGTTCGAACGACTTCCGATCGGCGTCCGAACGACCTCGTTCAAACCGTACATTTGAACCTTACGTTAGTTCGTATTATGTAACGATATTTCTTAACATTCAAGATACTGATCTCTACCGTGTCCTATAGACATTGTGATTCAAACTTGATAACAAATTAATATCAAACCAGTATCTTTAGAGTAGATCTAGTAATTCAGGTCATTTTTAATTATTAAAAAATATGTTCTATTCAATTTTGTGGTGTAAATAAAATAATATTGTGTAATGAAGTCAATTGATGAAATGATGAAATGATTTCCATTGCAAATGAAAAGTGATTAAGACTCGAGTAGTTCAGATAAGCGATAATGTATTGTTCTTTTTTTCATTAATTAACGTGGCTGTGTCCTAACCGACAAAAAACTGACATTGACGATAAAATGTTCCTCTGTAAAACAAAATTGAAAGAGAATGATGAGCCTGTGTGGATATTTCTTAGCTACTTACCACGAGCGAAAGTCTGTGATGTGGCGGTGGCGGCGGCAGCCGGGACGGTCGTCGGGACACCGCGCATGGCTCTTTCTGTGAACAGTGATCACTTATGTATACCCTTATACACTAATACAGCGGTCGGCAACCTTTTGGCAGGGCAGGGCCACAAGGTAGTAAAAGAAACTATGGGCGGGCCG
>DWDV01001864.1:0-12426 GCA_018245615.1 Mimoniades ocyalus | reverse complement strand
CCGTCTCCAGGTCCTAACTCACTCTTCACTTGTTTTTACGGCAGCCATTTTGTGACGTTCGCTCGCGCGGCAACTCGCGCTAATCCATACCCACGACCGGTACCGAGCCATGCTTGTGTGCGTGACCCATCCGTAGGCAACACACATACTGTCCGTAGTAGAGTGATACCATTATACGCGAGAACGATTCCTTGAATTTCGTTGTATAAGCTCTTTGTATTAGTGCCAAGGCCTTGTAACAAACACACTGAGATTATTATTATCCGTATCGACTCGTACCATAAACGCATGTCTTGATTAAGTAATGTTCATCTTAACTTGGAATTGACATGGATACCTACATCTCTTTGGTGTAATTGAATTCAATAGTTTTTATATATCGTATTATTATTCGCATTAAATATTCAAACTGTGTAATTTATATAATATCATTCGTTGATAAAATCTAATGATAATAATATTCAAATGAAATTGCTATTACACATCTGTTAGATATTCAATAATTAAGTTTTTTGTCACAAACAAATATTGGGTTAAAAATATATAAAGGAGGTTAGAAAAGAAGAGGGTTTGGTCTGAATAAAACTTAAGAAAATACTTATATTAATAATAATTATTACTACTCCATAGTGGGACGCGTGAGATAAATTGTGAGACTTGGGAGTGTACTGCACTCCTCTGCCTAGCCCGTCGGGGAAATAAATTTTATTACTAACAAAATCATCATTAGATATAGGTACAGTACAGATTTAACTTGATTTTAAAATATATTATAACACAGGAAATACCTACTTGTAGGTACCTATAACTCAGGTTGTATATTTATAGAAGTTATAAATTCTCCACTTCGTTCAGATTTTATCATTGTTATTTTGCTGTCTCAAACCTTAGTCGTATAATATCATTAAAATGAGTATGGTCTACAGATAACTATCGAAGATAACGTGATTTCAATTAAATTCTCATAAAACAAATTTGGTTGGACCACCAGCAGAAGTATTTAGAAATCTCTGTCTATTACACCGTTAAAATAAATACCGGTTACCGCAAATGCCAATCAGTGACGAGTTTTGAAAAAGCCTGTAAAGCTTTGATGAAATAGTCGCATAAACCTATTTGTATTCAGTATTGACCTAATGTAGGTAAAACGCCCTACCTACCTATATATGAATAATTTTCTACTACGCATTAAAGACGTTCAAACCTCACGCATATACAAGCCTATATGTATACGTCTTGGGAACATTAATACAGTCACGTATTTGTAATGCACGAGGGCCCGGTAATGGGCCGAGCGGCCTATCTTTACGTCTCAATTCCTCATTAGAGTCCCTCGTTTGATAAATGTAATGCAAATGAGCGAACCCAACGTAATCAATGAATAATCTACTCACGCAGGAAATAAATATTTAATAGAAATAGAAAATCTTTATTTCCTTAAATACTATAATGAATAGATACCTATATACTGACAGTACCTTCCTAATAACAATAATCACTGAGTATTTTATCATTAAATATTTCGTGGATATATACATGTATGTACATGATCAAATATCATCTCACTGCGATCGGGAGCTCATGAAGACGGAGCTGGGGTATGTCTGACCGTAGTTGGGCTATCCCGAACAGAAGTACATATATTAAGCCGATAAATTATTTAATTAATCAGTGGATACACTTAGGAGGACTGTTTTTAACTTCTGTACTATTGTTATGTTGACGGTTTAGTTGCTGAAGTGGTTGCAAGCACGACTACCGATCCAGAGATTTTGGGTTCAAATCCCGGGCCGCGCACTATTGAATTTTTCTAACTTAGATTTTCTAGTAGTATCACGGAATCTGGATTTGTACCTGGTATATGGCAATACGCTAATCCCCTCTTCCATAGTGCGACGTTAACGTACGTAGTAAATGGTCACAGTGTACTACACTCCTTTGCCTACCTCTTCGCGGATTATAGGCATGATGTTACGTTTTTTTATTGTAAATTTATTTATTTAAAGTACTGTGGTGGTCGATGTGGGCAAAACGTGGTAAAGTACCTAGTTTCTAACTTTTGTTAAAAATATACGTGAGCTTGCAACATAAAATACTACGGTTAATTTACTGACATAATATCTCCTTGGAGCAAAAGTTTAGACAATTGATTATACGGTTGTGGTTAGATTTCAAACGAACACTTCTATCGCAAAAGCTCTTAAGCTCAGATGACGGAACAATCAGTTTTACAACTAGTGTTCATAGCTGTAAAAGTGAAATGGCTGTAAAGCGAGTTGCTGCCCCGCAGTACATTCGGCGGTCACTCAATGTCGGTTTCATTTGATACTTACGAGTAATGTGAGAGATGTTAGCAAGCGATACTTCTTGGAGCCCTTGTTTTGTATCTAGCTTTAAATTTAAATTAAATTATTAAAGGTTCTTTGATTCCGCAAAGCGCAATAGTAGAAAATTCTCAATAGTAGAACAGAGTATGGATTTGTTCGTCAGGTATGGCAATAAACTCACGACGAATATATACTAGGATACTATAGACAACTAATATACTAGAATTGTCATGGGAGTGTATGATACAGCACTGCCCAACCACTTCGAAGAAAAATAAGCGTAATATTGCAAAGTTTTCTCATCTTGGGCATATTTATTTGTTTAGATGACAAACATACTTTACCCTCACATTTTGGTTAAGAACAAATGAGACAAGGTTATATAATTAGTGCAAGTACAGTTATATGTGACGACAGCATGCAAAATATCATAAATTCCGATTATAAGCACTTTATAAAATTACAATGAATTATTCAATTATGATTATGAAACAGTCTATGAAATATCCTTCGGATGTTATATCTTGGACACATGTATTAACAGTTCCGACTCTCACTATGCCCCTTGCTGTTCCGCCACAAATCTATATGATAATATGTTGTGTGACGGACCCCTTACTTTTGTCGTAGTTAATACAATAAACTTTTCTGAGTTGGCTCCGTACTTATGTTGGTAATTAAGATAGCATTGATGTAGGTACATCTAGTTCTATAGAAAAGACCGCTGGCGTTTAATAGTAATTTCAAATCTCGAACTGTACCATAACTACATATAATGCCATGTAAGTAGGTACTATGGAACCCAATACATACCTACATTAACACGATTGAATTATTTCGTAATACCAAAAGCAACACGCCCTAAAATACAATAGCACAAAATTTCAACTCTGAACAAACTCCCATGGTTAATTTATGATTATTACGGTCATTTACATTATTTTTTCAATTTTGCCGACAAGCGAAGTCGCATATTAGCATTTGAGGCACAATGGATTCATTGGCGTACCTAATTATTGAGTTACACGTTACCCTCAATGTTGATACACGAAGCACAAAGACACAAAATTTGTCAACACCGTAGTAAACAATAGAATGAAGCATTTGCATCACAATGACAAATTCACGTCTCGCTAACAAGACTTATTCATTCGGACCTTTTCTATCATATACAAGGGACCCTGAACTAATAATAACGACTCTTAAGGAATCAGACCTTTGTATTAAAAATACAACTATTAACAAAAATTCCAAAAATTGTAAAAAGCAATTAGGTTCTTATTATAGCCATAATTAATGTAGATAGGTATGTATATTGTAGATATTGGTGTATATTGATGTAATATTTGTATCATAAGCTATTTACTATATATTTACATTAACTGTGCCTGTAATAAATAGGTACCTACCTAATAGCTTTTTATAATTTTTGGAAATATAAATACTCACGGCATAATCATTACTCATTTAAATATAAATACTCATGACAGAATTCATAATATTTTTTAAATGTTTTATTTTAATTCATATTTCCATTTCGTTTATGTACTAATATTTTTCTAATTTATTTTATTTATAAGTAGACTTTAGTATCCGATGCTTACCAAAGTAAATGGAAAACGAATAAATGCAAGCTCTACATGGTTACAGCGACATAATATTACATGGCTGTTAAAACAGAAAAGTCACCTGAAAGATTGATGAGATCTCGAGTGCTTTCCTAAAATATCAGACGGGTAACGGGCTTGGTGTACACTGAAAGAGTACCATATGTTGTTCACGAACCATCTTAGCTTTTGCGGATCCACCTCAGTTAAAGTAGCATTATGAATCTTAAGCTAAGGTGCAATAGGTGTGAATGATATTTTCTTTTATATAAGATGAATTTTGTCCACCTCAGAGGTGACACCCGAACTGTCGATACATTTCACAATTGTCGTAAACTTTTCGTAGACGGAAGGGGAGTGTAATAAAATTATCATTTTATGCCGTTCGACGACTGAAATGACACGGGAATGCTGTAAAACTGATTTATTGCATACATCCCGCGGGTGACACGCTGAATATTTTAAAAGATCTACGTTTCAAGATAGCGCATGACACCTATAATTAAATAAGAAAATTGACCCATTAGTTTTGATCTCGACTCAATTTTAATATAAACATTATGGTCTCAACTTACGTTTAATTGAAAATAGGAAATATAATGGTACCTATATA
Source organism: Mimoniades ocyalus (assembly GCA_018245615.1). NCBI lineage: Eukaryota > Metazoa > Arthropoda > Insecta > Lepidoptera > Hesperiidae > Mimoniades > Mimoniades ocyalus. The sequence goes on along the minus strand of DWDV01001864.1, from coordinate 7,879 downwards.
TCGTCACCGAATTCAAAATTAAGTTCCGTAAATGTTTCTAATCGGTATGATTTGAAAAATAAAATTCATGAATACACGTTTCGAAATTTATTTTAAGGAATAAATAAATAGGCACAAACATATAGAGCTATACTGCTATGTAAATATATCCTCATCCTACGAGCCAATTCCATATGTATGAGTAGAGTACCGTCGCACACGTCAGATATAGGTGGCCTCCATTGGTGATTTCGACAATTTGATTAAGCCGCCTCGCCACCGGGCCATTTTATTACCCCATATCTCCTGATTAGCTCGCTGTACGCCGCGGCCCTCTAATAAACGCGGATTGGGCCGATTATTCACAGATACAACCCCCTTGATTGACCATCAAATTACCTATCTCTCTATCCAGAGAAATGGGATGACTGAACATGGACATATCCCAGAAAGTTGATTTGCATGCCTGTCGGTTGTTTTCATACTTTGCACGCTGAGCTTAGACAATTAATTAATCCACTTCGTTAATAACAGACAATATCGGTAGTTCGTAAATCACTGCGTTTCAATGATAAAAAAATATACGACTTATAAAGATACTTGCAACGAGCGCGCGAAATGAACCGAGTGTGAAAGATTACTGTGATAAATGAATAAGAAAGCGTTTGTTGCGACCTCTCGACTTGCGAAAAACGCATTAAAACAAACAGTGCAGTAAAAATAAATCTAACTGCCTATAAAAACTGCCATAACTATCACTTAAACGCCATTGTGCTTTGCTGCGTCTTTTATCTGCACTGTAGGCGACATGCGGTGGCAACAATGTGCGTCAAACTTTACCATGTCCTAGGAAAATTTTCATGCAAAACAGAAAGGCCTTCTAGCCGCCACGAGGCTATAAAGCCCTAGGTGTAATTTACGTGTCAGTTGACACCGACCAGGCGCGAACCAGCAGACCTTGCAGTTTTAATAAATAATTTATAAGCAAATGACCGAGCTATTAAATAATACGAACCGGTGTAGTTTTCTACGATATCGCACTGAAGACTTCACACAGGTTTCGTGCTACATAATAATTTTAATACAACTGGTTTACTTCTTTTCTTAGATAAATTTAACATAAAAAAAAATAAAGCTGCCATTCCAAAAATATTTTTGTTATTCCAATATCCCCAGAGACTAAGAAGCTAAACATTGACCGATACGGCGCGGCTTTATGCTTGGAATAAAACAAGTTTTATATATTTTATCAAATACTATAAGGGTGTTCATTTGTACGGGGACCATTTTGAAATTTTTATCGTGCGGCGTGGTGACCTAACACGGCAATAATATACAGACTTTATTAGGCATTTCGACGCGCTGCCTTATCGACTTCAATTAAATATCATTTTTATTGGGAATCGCTGGCAACGCCCCGTGGTCAGTTTGCCTTTTTTATTTTCAACATCAACCGGCCAGTTCGGCGCGTACTTAATGGAGACTGCTTTTAAAGTTTTTATACGATACTAAGTTACACGTTTGACTACACTTACATAGTTCTTTACGATTACAAATGAACACCTATATTATAGTTTTCGCTGCATTTATACAAGAAGCCTACCGATAAATAAGGAGCAAAATTTAAAGCGAGCAGGACAAACTTACCAAGAATGATGTTCCATCTTATGTTGGGTGTACGAAATATGCGTTTCTGAAATAAAAATCATAAATTAAGTGCAAAGAATATATGTATATAAACCACATAGGTACCTACTCGAATTTTTACTGTTGCCAAAATACTCAGTCGCATTATAACCGCGTTTTGGAAATGCTATCATAAAAAATGTTATAATTTTAAACTAATTCCTTGACAATAAAAGCTTGTGATGTCAGTATTCATTTATATGCTAAGAAAGCATCGTGTCATGAGTCATAAAACGAAACGGGGAGTCTCGGCCTTCGCAACAATGAATACGAAAAAAGCACGAAGCAAAACGGAGATCGCTTTTCTTCAATGGTTACTTTATATGCAAATTCCTTGCAATAAAAGCTGGAACCCTTCTCCTAGCTTTATATAGAGAGCGCAAGACTTGAATCCGACGTTTTATGTATTCGCGAATCGACGCCGTTTTATGGTATCGAGTATCGATTCGATCCGCTTCCATTCGAGAATTCGGAAGTAATGCCGCTATACCTACACCTACAGCCGATTCGTGCCTATTCGATGCCTATTAAATTTGATAGCCTCGGCCAAAATGCTCTCATACATTTCACTTAAATAGATTTTGTCATGTGTTTAAGTACGAAAATTAGATTAATGTTATAGTAATGTACTTATAGACATACTAGAGACGAAAATATGGATCGTGATCACGTGGTCGTGTACATTGCACACGCCTACATAGATACCTATCTAGTATTAGATATTCCTTTTTTTCCTAAAAATGTAACAGACAACCTATAAGTATAAATGAAACATGAAAATTTATTTAAATATTTTTGTATCAAACATCAGAAACTACGTATTTAGTGTGTACATACATACCTACAAGAATATATAGGTATGTAAAAAACTACGCATAGCCTATAAGAGCTAAAGATTGAGCTCAGTGGAGTGCTCTCGGAGAAGCCTATGACCAGCGGTGGGCGGTGTAAGGAGATGATGACTATGATGATGATAATGTTGTATACCCAAGTATCTACCTACCACTAGTATCGTTGTACTAAATGGATGTACTGTGTATACAATGTGTACAACAATCCACAACGCCTTACAACTTCACTAACGATAGTAACCTTTGTTTATGAAATATTCGCCTACAACGCGTATGATCTTGTTTACGACTGAAGCTTAAATAAAAATATCTAATAACATTCCAACATCGTGTTCTCGGAGCGCTTATCATAACAAAAGCTCCCCGCCTACCTACCGCTTCGTAAACGTGAAATATGTGTCTATCCAATTACTCGTCAGATCTGTTTTCGTCCATAATTTTGGTAGATGATATTCATTTTGAGCCGCGAGAAGATTCAATCTTTAAATTATTACACATAATATCCAAGATTGCCCCGTTGTGTTTTTTTCCCTCTCTCAATAAGCCTGTAACTAGAACCTCGATGGCTACACTATAAACTTCATAACAAACTGCCACATGACGCCATATCTTGTACATATTACGAGTTTTTCGTTTAAGCCGGAGTGACTTGAGCAACATTCCAAGAAAGTCGTATCAAATATTATAATGTTACCAAATAGAACACTATTTACATGACATTAAAATTCATTTTCGTATGACTCTATACTCTAATAATATACAAAAAAAGTAACTTAAATAATATTTTACTCAAATATAACAAAATACCTTTAATTTAAGTACATACCAGCTATGTACCAACCATTTATTTCTAACACAGTAACATAATTATTTATCGTCGTAACCTGAAACATAGTTAAGGTAATTATACTAAAATATCAAAGAAAAAAATAACTTGTAGACGTGTTACACAGAACAATGAGGTACTGATTATCTTGATTAAATTTTCATGAAATCTGTCTCGTTGATTGTGTGGTTCCAAGCGCGATTGCTGTTCGAAAGGTTTTGAGTTCCATCTTTGAGTCAAATAGGTAGTATTGAGTTGACTTTATACCCGGTGTATTGCAATAGGCTCACCATATTATTCAATAGTGGGACGTAAACGTAACTGGTGAAACATGAGAATGCACTGCACTCGTCTGCCTATGTATCCTTTCGGAGATTACAGGCGTAATGTTAAGTTTAATAACTGAGGTGCATATTCACAGTACTTTATACATATTTGTGTTACAAAAAAAAAATATTAATGATGGAACCATTAAGCTCATTAACGCCACCCACATTGAACGTACAACTCGCGTTCCAATAAAACCTACACTCAAACAGTTGGTTCTCATTATGACAATGTTGCTGGAACATCTAAATTACCTATTGAAGGCCTGTCTGCGTGAGTTATAGTAGCATAAATTAAGTGCAAGAAATACGCCCTTCGCAAATATTCATCTACGGACCGACAAGTCTGACGCCCCATCCCGACCAATTTTAGTAGATTTGAATGTATTCCATCAGAGATATTGCTTTTAACTTACTATTATCCTAGATACTTTGAAATTAGAGTAAACACTAAATATAAAAATTGTTAGACTTATATGAAAATTGTTTTTATTAATGTGTTGTTTGCAATTTCACCGGACTTCGTAAATTTATTTCTTAAGAGTGCCGAATAAGAAAAGCTTACGGCTAGAGAATTTCAGTTTCAAATCTAAGTTTTTCTTTTCTCGAAAAACAAAACAATGATATACCTTAATATATAAACCTATAATTACTTACATTTATAGATACCTGAATCCTTACCTACCTAGACTTATGCCTACCTAAACCTACAGTAATTTCCTTCGTTTATTCAGTAAGAGTGGCGAGTTTAGACTGCCGGGGTCTACCGTTTCAATTAGATAATTACTCTCGTAGATCATTTCTCCCCTTCAACGACAGGATATTGAGAAATGCCAAATGTTTATACCTGCCTATATAACATTTAAGGAGAAATAATAATTACAAAACGGTACATTCTTATCGATGTTCTTGATGTTATTAATGTTTACGCCGTACCGGTCGCTTGGTATCCTTTTTATTGGGAACGTTATTTAACCTCAATCAATGGGCAGTAAATAATCCCACACGAGATTGCAATAACAACGTCGACTTTTGTGTTCTCCTTTTTGTACGAAAATTTAGTGGACACAAAATCGGATGTACCCAATCGTTTTTAAAGTGTTCGAATGTTAACTACATATAAACAACGAGACGTGTGTAATTTATACATGGCCGTCGTTTTACTGAGAAATTTACATTACTTTATATTGTGCTGCATCAGTAAAACTGAAACGTCGTGACTAAATTCGTAAGAGCGCTGGATATAATATTTCTCGGTGGAAATATAGCTATGATTGTGTAGTATTCGGGGACATTTGGATCGCTCGGGGCTCGGGCACGTTCGCATCAACGTTAGCATTTCTTTTGTGCACGCCCCGAATTGCCGACATAAAACTCCGAGACCTGTTTTGCTACGTGATGTCTTCAGTCTTTTTACTGCCTATATTTCTCGATATATCCTTATCAGTACCATGCGAACTAGCCCTGGCTCTTTTTTCTCCTCCCTCGGAAATAATCGTAAATACTGAGTGCTCCGAAAGGAGGGAAAATTAAGAGCGCGGAGCGGCGGTCTTTTGGACTTTCGCAATTAATGTTCCCGTTGGAAGACATCAGAAAAAAGTTTTTTCATCATACTTGTAGAAGCAGCGCCGTAATGAACACCCCCGCGGCGAAACCTCGTAAAAACACCATACAACTTAATAAATAAAAGCAGGAATTCGTGAAGATTTATAACGAGATCCATATTGCGATTCGTGAGACTGAAGCGGTGTTGTGTTTTTGCAGGCCACAAGAATAAAAAGCACAACTGCTGAAAAAATAGATATTACATAGAGACGCCACGCCTTACAAAGCTTACAGAATTCTCGTTTGAAATATTTTGACATTTCTCGATAGACACGACACCGCAGTGCGGCGTCTCGGCTGGCGGGTGTTCCTTCGCGGAATAGGTTTCATAAACGTACGTGTGATTTATGCTTATAACCCAAGTTAAATTGTTACATCAATCTCTTATTAATATTAGATTCATCTTAAGGTATAAATCAGTATGTAGAAAGGTGGCCGTAAGAACAATGTATTTAGATTTCGCCCAAGTAAATATCTCTGCAGTTTATTTTCCACCTCAAAACAATTAGTTTTCTATTTTTAATTTTCTAAATACATATCTACATTTTTAATATTATTTTAAATAAATCGCTATGAAGTAGGCACTTTCTTTTTGAAGGCACGTGTTACAACTAAAACCTCATAGAAGGAACACGTCTAAAAATATTTAGAAAACATTAGTTCAATTTAACCGAAACCCTACGTCGTTGGATATATGTTTATTTTCCACGTAATAAAGAGATAAAGTTTCACTTATTTCATGATCCATTAATATTGGAAAGTCATTAACATAAGCTGTGTTTTTCAATGAGAAGAAAGTAGCAAATAAGCAAGAAACACTCACTAGAGGCCGCTACCCCGCATAGAGATCTGCGGCTTATTTTGAACAGAAATAGGAATCCAATTAATACTTATAAGTTGTTAATAGGATTATTTCTATTGAATTAATTGGTAGTACAAAAAATCTATCAAATATATGGTACCACTTGACCATAATAAATTCTGCCCGGATTAATATATTCCATTCGCGTTCTGGAAGCAGGTGCTTCCAAGTGCAGATATCCATGAGTTCGTCCGAACAGAGTTTTATTGTTATTTGCACTCCGCGAATTGAATTTGAAACAAGGAGATCTGCTCGATCGATGCCAGACTCTGCTAACACATTTATATATTGTATTCTTGCAAGTATATTATTTATTTGAAGTGATGAATCTACAAGAAGCACACCAAGTCTTTAAATATAAAGATATTTGGCATTTGAACCTCCCTTCCTACCTCGTAAGAGAGCTGCGGTGATAATATACTAATAATAATACTTATCTACTAGAATATCCAGTAGCCGGTTGACAACACTGAATGTTATTAACTAAATTATATATGCGCATATCGTGCAGTGTACGTAACATTGTATGTTTAGGGTGTCACAAACGGTGTTTTAGGTGCGCGCTAACATTATTGGTACTTACCTAGCACTTTACTAGCTACCAGTTACCTTTACAATATTCTTCCAATTGCACTCGACTAGTGTGGCGGAATATGGTCTTAATCACTCTTTATAAAAAGAGACTCGCGTCGAAAAGGTAAACGACGGTGATTACATTGCACTTACCAATGAACGGTTACAAACTATTTTAATAATAAAACTTTGTTCTTCTTAGGAATAAGAAGAAATTGATCAATCTCATTTAATGTCGTCCTTATTTATGGATTTTTGTTTTCAGTACCTTAATACAAATAATAAAAGATATTTAAATCACCAGTAAAGTATCCCAAGAGCGTGGCCGAGGCGTATTTTTTACAATTAACAATAGTTAGTTATTCATCGTTAAGGTTGACTGGTGTTCTCTACTTATCCTGTAAGAGTCCCGGCGCTATGATAGAATAATAATTATTAATATCATTTATGGATCGTTACGAGACATACAGAGATAGAAGTGAGTATAAACGAAAAGATTAGTAGAAAGCTGCGCTGTTCCCAAAGTTCCTGAATTTCGTTCAATTTTAATTTTGTTTTAGAGCCTGCTCCGGGCCGAGCTTACTCGCTGCTATTATCTGAGCCGTTTTATCTCCAATGTAATCTTGTTAAGAGGCCCCCGCGTTCCTCAGCGCCCGCACCCCCATAGCAATAATGCTGAAATCCCCGGTTTTCGGAGCTTAAACTAAGCCACGCATTGTGATGAAATGTAAGTAAAATTACGATCTGTTTTTGCTTCATGTAGATACATTTTAGTTAATTATTATGTATCTCCTTCTACGTGAACAATGAAAATATATTGATTACATATGAAACGAGTATTCTACTAATTTTTATGATGACATAAACATAACCTTAAACATAACATAACAACATTTGTAAATACAAACCAACATAATTTTCATTCAATTTTTGATTCTTTCGTTAAATCTGTCAAGGGTCGAGTCAATAAAAGTATTTTAAGTAGATTGTGTCTTATTCCAAAGTTCATTTCTTATCGTTCCGTGATTTTGATTCAAAAACATAATAACCGACGGACAGGCTTTACTGCCTCGTTGGTCGTGTTGGTTGCAAGTGCGACTGCCGAACGCAAGGTCCTTGGGTTAGATTCCCGGGTCGGGCACTACTAAATTTTCTAATTTAGATTTTCTAG
>DWDV01001863.1:0-12426 GCA_018245615.1 Mimoniades ocyalus | reverse complement strand
TCTTCATTAAAGTTAAATGTCTACTCGTATTTACCAAAATATTTACTGCCTCGTTGGTCTTGTTGTTTGCAAGCGCGACTGCCAATCGGGAGGTCCTGGGTTCAAGTCCAAATGGTGAAACTTGGAAGTGGAATACATTCCTCTGCCTCCTTCTTCAGGAATTACAGGCGTGATTTTTATCATTGCAGACGTATTACAAGAATATCAGATCAATGAGAGGGTGTTTCATGAAATAAACCTGTATATGACGTGATAAAGCGCTGACTGAGGTTCACCCTGCGTTCACACGGAATTTAATAACTTTTTGACTGAATACAACTTCGCTCTGAGCGCTGCCATGTTGTGTTGTTTGGACTCTATAGGATATACTGACAGTTCGCGAGGTTATTTGGCAATAACGGAGTTCTGATACAAGTGAATACGAACGAGTAATCGATGTTCTTGATTCACTGCTGTTCAGTTCGTTGCTGGATATGTCCAGGGTATGGATATGTCCGGACCTATGGGCCTCCACTGAACAGATTTCGTCAATAATCCCCACGCAGGGCTTGCGGGTCAGGATTCAGATTCAATACCAATTACTTAAACTATCCAATTATTTTAGTGATATTTACTCGAAACTTAAAACAAAAATATATCGCTTCTTCGCTTCAATAAATATATGATCGCGTAATATTGTCTTTACACTTTATTAGGACAATATTACGTTATTGAAGCAAAGAGGCGATATATAAACAGAAATATAGCACTCGATGAGTATCGTTCAATATTGTCCGATCGATCTAACTGTACTCATAATTTCTGAACGGTTTCTCGACGATCTCAATAACAAAATTTTTATTAAAATTTCTTCCATTAAAAAACTCCACCACTTCAAGTCATTTATTTAATTCTAGTTATACACGTCACATATGTAACATAGAAATACTAAGTGAATAAAATACACCGGAGTGTACACAGTTATACTGTCAAAATCTAAATTCAGGTCTATCTTTAATATCCAATACACAGAACCGCTCCCAGATCATCGAAAGCGACATTATGAATTCATTGTCCTTGTTTTTATGTCCTCCAATTTCTTATAATAGAGTAGTTTATACAGAGAGTCACAAATACAATAGAGTTTAAATGACTCTCTGCTTATTAAAGTCTTGTAGTTCTCGAAGAAGTTTCTACGTTTCACCCAAGCACTTAAAACTTTACTTGTTAACTAAATAATCCGTGCAAATTCAATGTCAACGTTTTGCTTATTTGTATTTGTAGACGTGGCTTATCTACGAGATAAATTGAAAGGGCCGATTGTATCAATATTGTAGAGGAAATTGCGTTAAAATGCTTAGAAAAACACTTTCATACAGTAAATTACTTTTGGATAACACTGAAAATTTTATAACAACATGTTAATATATATCAGCAAGAAATATATTATTAAGTACAATAGCAATATATTTTATGTTAAAATCGGGACTGACTGATCAATAAGGCTCCCAAAACACGGAAACGCTCGTGGAAATTTGCCACTAGCGGTCACCCAGCAAATCAAAAGCGCACCCTGCGTTGGTTAAGTTCACACTTCGTATGCGATTTGTAACCACATCATAGCTGTCAGCACTTCGACATGAAATTGTTTAATAATGACTTGATCATAGTTTATTATTTATTCTACTTATAAAAATTCACGGCACAAAGTAAATGTATAATAATTTTTATTTCACAAATCTGTCTAGTCAGTCCAGTATGTCTTGAATACAGAGCTGACATAACATCTACCGAATTTCGGATGGCGTATTAAACAATTATCAAATTTGGAAAACAATTAAAACGAAATAAAAAGAGAGATGAAATACAAAAAAAAATATCTAAACCTTAGTACAATAACAGGTTATTACTTCCTTGTGGAAGGCATTTTTACATTTCTTTATATCCAAATATTTGCAATCCCTTTTATGATAATAAAATTAGAGGGTTGGGAATAACCCTTACGTCAACTGTCTTTGAATGGAGTCAAAGTACATTTTAGGCCGAAAATTTGCTGAGCAATATCCTATTGAGATTCGTTGGCTTTTCTTTGAGACGGGAGTCGTTTTAGAAAATAAGGGTATTTTTGGAATGTTGAGCAAGAATCTCGGATTAGGTCCAGAAATTGATGATCTATTTTGTAAATATAATTTTCTTCATGACATAGAAAGGAAGACACGTAATGGACACAATGTTAAGTGTTGTTTACATTTCCAACGCGCTTATTATCTTAATAGGATAGGAATAGTTTAAAAGGACCGAAAGGCTACTCCGACATGTAAATTTATTTTGGTTATAACTGGTCCTCCAGATCTACGTTTAATAGGTCCACATAATACCTATGGGTGTTAAGAGTTTCCATACCACAATATGCTATCATATGGCCCGCTAGTGATGAAGTTCTGCCATAAATGAGTACTATGCATGTACAAGATTTCAAGGTAGAATACAGTCAGAATTTCCGAAACCGACGTGCATGCATGAAAAAATCCATGTAGAAGTGTACTATAGGTCTGTAATTCAGTGTTGCCTGCGTACTCCGTGAGGAGCCTGGTATGATAATATAATAATAACAAAATTTACTCTGAGTCATGGCAGCACTTGTCAGCTGGATCGGATACAAGTCTTTGTTTGAACAAGTAACTTGGTGATTGAATATTCCCAATGTCCCATATACATCGGCATGTGATTTCAAGTCTAAATATTAAGTCAGTAATTCTAAGCAATCTAGTTACTACAGATCAACTCTAGTCCCAGTGGAGCTTGGATTGTATTCCCACCATCCATTATCCCAAACTTCGAATCCACCATCACCCTCTCCACCACCCTTTCCCTCGAGAAGTAAGTTAGCAAGCCACGACTTTTAGGGTAACTATTTACCGTACTAATAAAGTTATATCAATTAAGGTACATAGAGCTCTACATGTCTGGGTATTTCTAAATCAAATATCGTTGAGGTTCAAATAAAATAATTTTTTGTTCTAACATTTTCTTGCAAATACATTATAGCTTATATTGAGATAAACTAATATCTTCCACTGTGGGAATGCGATATTTTATAGGGCTATAATTTTGCATATCGTGGTCCAAAAAATATAACTGATATTTCGCAGCCGACATATTATGTCTTTTCCTCTTTCCTCTTTTCCCCCTATTTCAAAAGAACGAGGTCAAGGACTCTTCGTGCGGATAAAGCACCCCTTAGTTCGACGAGTATTAGCGTCTTTGTGAGATCCTGTTCAGACACCAAAAGTGAATACAAATTTTCCGAGTGCAAATAAGATGTCCGTTTGAATTTGTATATTCATCAACTCCTTTTATGATTCTGTTGGACGGGTCGATCCTCGCAATGAGACGGGTTAAGACCAAAGTCAACAGTTGACAGAATCACGTTAATAATTGTGGATGATTGTTGGAAGTGCGGATTTCATTACGATATTTTCCTTTGCTTTTGATTGCTACTTTAATCATTCATAATGATTTTTAGTTATGTCTGGCTTAAGTCACGTTTTTATTTCAGAAGAGCCCGACTAGATTCTGATGATGACGATGAGCTCCTTAAAGTTGGAAGTGTATGACACGGAATCCAATCCAAAATTGTCGGAGTGTGACGTCAAACTTTAATTTGCTGTTCGTACACTGTCACTGATATATTATGCTACTTACTTATAGTTTAATTTTCGTTAGACGCATTTCGTAGCGATAAATACATCAATAATTTTAAAATTGGTTTTTTCACCAGAACGAGCAGCCCTTTTGGTGAAATAAATGTATATCCAAAATATTTTTCCAATTTACATTTTTTGTTATTACTTATTTTTAATATCACATTTGCTTACTCATGTTAAGTATTTTTGATACGATATTATATGCTTTTTGAATCTTAACTTACGTTAAATATCTCTATTCTTACAGACCTGACATTCTACTTTCTTCACTACATTTTACATTCTTCACTATAAAATAAAAAAGGAATAAGCAAATCCTGACTTGAGAGTTTCCCTAGTTAGATCGGGGGTTCGTTCATCTTACCTGTGTCTCGAATCGGGGTCAAAATCACGTTCAATAAGACCTCGAAGATCACATCTTTTATCGCGAGGTCGTCCCTCGAGAGACCTCACGACGACGCTACATCATGATGCTGTGATATCGCTAAACTTAAATTGAGTTTCAGAATATATTTACCTATTGTTAACTAAACTGAATATTTATTTATATGTTTGTCTCTTTATTTTAAATAAATGATTTTATTTAATAAACTTTCTATCCAACCACAGAATGGCTTATATTGTAGAAATAATTTATAACTAATAATTGTACGCCTTACAAAAGATCAATTATTCTTATACATTTAATATTGTAGGTAGTGTTTTATACATTGAGCAATTTTTCTTTAACAATTAAATCAAAATAAATTTATTGTTTAATAAATAACTATAACTCAACTTTCTTTGATTTGTACAATATACATACGAGTATGTATACAGATAGAACAAACGTAAACAGGAGCCTTATTAATAGGCAACCAATATGTTTCCATGACATCTAGAAACCCTAGACAACTACACACGTAACCACGAATACTTTCAATACCTTTGTGGCTATTTATCTACAAAGATTATAACGAATCTGTACGTAAAAATAATACTCATAGGTATAACGTATTGTCCACTTTTCAAGAAGCTTTCTGGAACCACAAGAATCAAATTTACTTCAGGAACTTGAGTAGTTAGACCGATAATTATCGGTACATTTATATTTGATATTGATTATAATTGATTGCTGAACGTATTCAAGTGTAGCTCAACAGTACATGCGTACGAGTACATATGTAAGCATTATACAAATGGTACTCGTATATGTAGTAAACAAATTACGAATTCGTTGGATAGTCCTCGATCTGAAAGTCTGATATTAGTTGATTTAGAAGACGAACATTTGAAATTACATATAATTACTTCCACAAATACAAATAATTCCATGGCTACACCATTAAAAACGTACTGTTACACGGGTTCCGTACTAAGCCATTATAAAAAGAATGTGACACTAATTAAACAGTTTTATTTAATTATTTAATTAAACCTCGAGCCTTCTCTTGGCCAAGAAGACAGTTCCAAGCACATAGATTAAGATAAATTAGTCAGTTCTTAGAAATGCGTGTACTGGTGATGAATAAATACGGATTTTTACCACGGGAATTACGTGTACGAGATTCGAGGACAACAGTATTTATAAAAATAAAACGAACTTTGTGACTTTAATCGTACTAAAAGCATTTATTCTTTCAGAAATATCTATACGAACAACGAAGAAAAATTCTTTCAAGCTTTCGCGTGGAATCAACGTTGTAACTATTAAGACATACAAAAGCCTTTCTCGGTAAATGTTAAAGTTGTGCTAGTTCTTTATTCTCAACCAATAATAATTAAAAGAATAAAACTTGTAGAAAACCCGTAGTTTCATTTATGTAATATACATACACATTTATGTCCGTATTTATGTACATACACATACATGTCCCGAGAAAAGCAGGCTAATTTGTACGAGCGGTATGAATATATTGTGGACAGGACTTTTTTTTCCGACCCTTTTATCGTTCCACTGTTGGAACATGGGTCTCCTCTCAGAATGAGAGGGTTAAGGCCACAGTCTGTCACGCTGGCCAAGTGCTAAGATGTGCAGGTTTCCTAACGATGTTTTCCTTCACCGTTAAAGCAAGTGATATTTTAACTTAAAACGCACATTGTTAAGAGGTGCGCGCTAGGATTTGAACCCGGTCTCCCGGTCGAATTTCAAACCACTAGGCTATCACTTGATGTTGATATGACTGGATAGGACTTGATAGGACAGGATTGTGGGGTTGAAAACAGTATTAGTGAATGGAAAGTTATTAGAATTATCGTTATTATTCTTTAATAAAAGTTTGGCACTTAAGATTGGACGTTAAGAAACCAAAAGGAAATCTTATCAGGTAAAATGTACGCCAACCTGGATTTTTTTTTAAACTTTCATACAATCTTCGTTCTCTTATCATAATTTGTTGCTAGCTTAAAAAGTTGAGCACCCTGATATTAATATTAGAACAATATGAAAATAAGCCATTCATAGCTACGCGTGAATCTGCAGTGCCCAAATAATTACATAGATAGCAATTCAGTATTATCATTTCCATTGAAATGTACTATGTGATATTGGACCCGTTGATTGAGTTTTATTGCCATTGATAAGATATCAGCTATTTTCGTATATGTGTCCAAAATATAATGTTGTGCAGTACAGATCTAACAAGTATCGGAAGATTCTATCGAGTCAATTATATTCAATAAAAAAATAGTGTGTGATCCTGCTATTAAATTATCATTAATATTACAATAATCCGAACTTTAAATCCTAAACTAGGACAATATCTTATAGAAAATATCTTATAAATTCTTATCTTATTATTATCTTTAAATATCTTATTATCTTATTATCTTTAAATTCTAAACTAGGACAATATCTTATACAAAAAAATATCTTATACAGAAAATTCTAAATGGAGGCAAAGTTGAATAGCCTCTCAAAATATCGAAAATTAATTTCTCGACGGCGTCAGATATTCTACTCCCCCTTTTCCTAACTTATTTGATTATACGCAATAAAATTGACTTGAACGAATTCGCCGCGAGACAGGTTACATTTTAATAGAGCTTCCCCCCGACGTTCTCTTAAAGAGAATTCTAGAAAGAATTTATTACTAGGGTTGCGTTACATACAAAGAATACACATACGAGTACCTCGAAATTCTGTGGAATAAATACAAATATGTATATTCAAGTAACATCAAACAGAAAATGTTATGAGCGGATTTCATAAAGGTTTTCTAAGAGAAGAACCATAGCGTGCCAGAGGAGAGTGAATAAATAAAAGTACCAAGTACATTAATATGCTGCTGTAAAGGTAATTTATTAATTCGTTCTTTCGATTCGTAAGATATTTTTTGTATTTACTGTGGTGTTGTGATAATTATTATCCTCTATGCTGTTAGAATACTAGTTTACATTTCAGTAGTTTAAAATTCAGCCCCCCACTTCGATAGTGCAAGATACAAATCCTAAACGATGCTAACAGTGCTAACGATGCTGGCGGGACGCCGTAAGTCACGTGGCCGTCCTAATGGTATAACCATGGAGTTGTGTCGTTTTAAATTAAACCATAATTTATAAATATTTAATCTTTAGTACAAGAATCATTAGGCGAGTTGTTGTCTCTACATAGGTCGTTAGCTAAAATTTTTTTGTCGCCCTTCCGATGATTCCTATCTTTAAGAGACTATAAAGCTCAGCTCTTATTTCACCACAGTACTCCAGTGCAAAATAATATAGATATACCTACGTTGCCGGCGACAAAGTATGTTGGAACTTATGAAACCGCTCTGGAGGTTTTACATTTAAAAATATACACTTTAAGCGGTCAGTTGGTCCTATGATCAGTGACAATGACTGCTAAACCAGAGGTTACAGGTTCTATTCTCCTCGCTAAAAATATATGTTTGTGTTGTGTTTGTATTGTGTATGAATAGTATTGAATGTTCGTCATGTGTGTTTAATATCTGGATGTAACGTTATCTATATAATTAGTTACTTAAATATATATTTATATATTTTTATCCACAGTGTGGTTGCCTTACGATATAATTATTGTACGTACCGTAACATCACGCCTCTAATCCCCGAAAAGGTGGGCAAAGGAGTGTGGTACACTCCCACATTTCATCAGTTACTTTACGAGCATGTAATATATAGCACACAAACACGTAGAGCGTTAGAGCTGCATAGCCTTTGAAAATGCTTTTCGATACAAATAAACTCGATGGAACTGCCAAGGAGCAAGCTACATACCGTTTCAAAGTAAACTTGCAAACACTCGATCTGTGACGCGTTGCATGCATAACTCGTAAATTCATAATTATAAAGTTTAATGCAGAAACTCGAAGAACTATTAAACAGTAAACAAGTTTGCGCTTGTTTGGTGCGAAATGCCGCGACACTTGTCAAGTGAACGCTGTTGCCCATCGACAACTCTGTGGCCAAGAGTAAATAAATTTTCACTTGGTTTTGCTCATTGTTTCTGCTAATGTTATATTTATAACGATTTTAATAATTTCTTCATTCATTACGAGCAATGTTAATTATATGTACTTATGTATATAGGAATAAGTATATCTGTTGCATGAAAATCTAATTGACTTTTTCCCAACAGATGCTTGAATTATATTTTTTACAGCTAATTTTACAATGAAACCGCCATTATTATTTTGTGTGTGGATAACTGACATTGCAAAACTTGATTGTAAAAGTTTCCTCCTTTATTTGTACGCAGCAGGTTTCGTTGGAGCTATGTATATTAAATAAATTGACTCTGAGCAGTAACAACTCTTCAGTGGCCGGCATTGAATAACACAGATACTAACTATTAATATTCCCAATTCATCTATCCATTAGCCTTTGGAGGTCCACTGTTGAACAAACTTCCCCTGATTCTCTTCACACCTGTCGATCTTAGGTTTACCGAATCCAGCAATAGGTACCCCGCTGTATTATTCAAGTCGTCAGATCACATTATGAGGAGGGGGAGTTATAATAATGTTATCAACAGTCCACCATGGCTTTACCCCTTCAAATTAACCGAAATACAAACAGACAGTATCATTATAATATCTGTAGTAATATCTACCATCACTTAAGATTTCAAACACTAATTAACCACGGTTAATGAAATTGCTTTAGAAAACAGCAAACGTTAATTAAAAACGGCCCTTAGGGCTTACGGCTGGGGCATAAGGTTTTCATATTTACTTTGTTAAAGAAGCGTGGATACAATTTGCTAATGAAACGCGTTCTTGTTTTGAATTTTCTGTTCTCTTTTCATTTAGGTATAGTTGCTTTAAATGAATGTACTGTTGATGAGATGGTTAAACATTTGCTCTTTCAGCCCCGGTAAAGGTGTCGGGGGTATTTCGGCCTCCACCACAATGAGTTAGGAAACAACCCAATCGCAGAATGTTCCTGATCATAGTCGAATGCTTCCTGCGAATTTCCCAAAATATTATCTGTTCATAATATATAGGAATGGGTGCTTCACGAACATTCTGAAAGCATTTCCGATCATCGTTTCGTGACTGGTCTATTGGTGCACTGCCTGATGTCTCCAACTGTTGAGCTAAGGTTGATATTCGATCGTAACCTAGGAAAAATGTTTATGTGATAGTTCTGAGAATTTGTTCTGTGACTGGAGAAAATGACCTGTATTATGTCTTATGAAAGTATACATGTAGTTCAACAATGAACAGTTAGATAATTAGCTTCAGTTCAGATTTATTGAATAAACGTAACTACGTAACGGATTTATTGAATAAAATATACAATATAATATAGTTCAATTTATATCAAGTTGCCATTTCACAGGCTGTCTAGTTTGTGATCTGATTGACATATGCGGAAATGTCCCAAGATATTGTTATTATTTTATGCTCCGTAAAATACGCGACGAAATTATTTCCCTGTATTTTATTAATGCACTCATTCCAGTGTTCAATAATTTATCGCCCTTTAATTACTTTTATACAATTTTCAAGCTTGACAGTTGAAGTAGATATGACAGAGGTACTGACTGGGGAACTGCAAAGGGTATGAAGGAATAAAAGGAATACTCCGATGGTTATTATCTTTGAACGATAAGCGACCGATTCATGTCAGTAAATATAATTAAATGAGTATGTAATTGTTTCGTGATTAACGGCTACGAAGTTATGGATGATCCATATTATGTTGCATAATGTTGCCGTGATGGGGAAGTCAGAAGTGTCAGAAACTAACGTACATGTACATATGTATCTACGAAGAGAGTCATGTGTATAGAAGAGGCGATCAGGTTGATAAGGATCAAGATAATTAGTACTAGTAGTTTTTTCTACCTAATCCGTATAGTTCTTGAAGTGATACTATGTTAAAAATATTACTGTCATGATTTCTTCATTTTAATATTAGAATATTTCTCCACCAACGATTACGGCGTCACCGGATTATTGAATAAATTATTGTAAATTGGAAATATCAAATTGTAATTCAAATTTCAAATGTAATATTTTCCACAGCATTGAATGAATATAGATATATTTATTTATACGTAAAATATTTTACAATATATATATCTACGAATTTACAGAAGCGTAATATTTATCAAGACCACCAGCTAATTTAAATGCCGTGAATTGTGTAAAAAATGCGTAAGATTATTACTGAATACAGCGAGTACAATATTAATTCCCTTAGTGTCAACATTTGAAGTTTTACATTACTTTATAGAATCATTTATCCTCTATGGAAATGAATGTGAGCGACACTTTCCCACGAGAATATATTATGCCTTATTCCCAAGGGAAACTATACAGACGCCGAGAGAAGCTTAACCGTCCAGACATGCCGTAAACTAATGTGCTAAATGCTGTACTAAACGTCTGATACCGAAACCAGAACGGGTTTCAGTATAGCATTTAAAATATACTGCCTATAGTCACTGTTACTTTAAAACATTCTTTATTGAAGTAGTTATATATTATAGTTAAAATATTAAAATAAGATACATACGAGTACATAGCGGTGAATGCCCTTATCATAGTTCTAATGTACTAACCACGCGTTCTCTCCATCAGCCAGTCTTGATGAGGAGAAAATTTCATTGGTTGTTAAGTACGCCATTGTACCCCTTAGTTCTCTCGTCTTACGTTCATGAATGTACAGTTAAATTGAAAACTGTTATCTTCTACTTCATGACATAGGTCTGTGTGTACTACAACATGCTAAATTAAAATCTACACAGATTAAAACGCTTACATCGCCCGTGGCTCCCCCCTGTAATTTTGTTCTCCGTAATTTCGATTCCGCAACTGTTAATGTATTACACTTGTACTTTAGATCCTCTTAACTCGTATATATTCTAAGTAAATGGGTATCTGAGGTACGGTTTCCCAAATATTATAAACAAGATATATATTGTAAAACTATAATCAAATCAAAAGCTAAGACTTTTGACGTTGTCAGTTGTGAAATACGATACGACGTTGCTTCCATCTAGACGACAGTGCTGCCAACTAGGGTGCGGTGCTGTATTTCGTTCAGTAAGAATATTGTGCCACTACCCACATTAAAGGACGATCAAGTGGGTACGCTAGTTCTATATAAAGAAACCATACGATGCGAGGTTCATTCATTCAGGTCCACGTTGTCGTACAGTTAACATAGTTGATACTTTTTACATAAATCTCTTTACGACAGAAGACCATCTCTCATTTTTTTAGCAAGCGCTGCTTATATATGCTTTCCTACAGTGAGAACGTTTGAAGCTTTACACTTTATTAAAAAGGATACCTAATAAGCTTCGTCCAAATGAGTCGTTCAGATGTACCGCTGTTTTCTGCTATCAAAGCCGCCACTGTGTTTTGATTAAAATCGAGGTACGTCGATACTCTGATTACTTTCCGATGAATGCATGTAATCAGTAGCTATTCAATCGCGGAGTCGCGTGGAGCTGCTACGTCAACGATTCCAGCATCTGACGAAAATGAATAGCTTGTTGTATTGAATAAGCAATTATGTCTTTATTATGTAGATTGTGTTAAACAGGCGGAAGACTAAGACGGGTCGCCTCGTTGTATACACGCGCTAAAGGTCGTAAAGAACAGTAATACATAATAAGTTATAGAAATATGTAGGAGTTTAGAACTCAAAGCTAAATTAAGAAATTATCACCTAAAGTAACGTACATATCTTAGATTATTTAAGCTGTTCGTCTGATTGCTAATTCCGCCAATCCGATTAACTCCTTTTAGAGATCTCCATTGTTTCTACTGGACATATGACCCTTAGATGATTCTGACAGATCCTGAACAACTTCATCTTATTGTCTACATCCCGATGAATCTATATAAACGTAACATCACGCCATATGTAATTTTAAATTTGTAGTTGTACACATGAATTAATTTCAAAAATAAAATTTTTATTTTATAGGATCACTTATTCCATAAAAAGATTAATATTATATGAACACACGTGGCATAGTCTATTAAAAAACAAAGTGTGTAAAGAAGTAACGTACAAACATATATTCTGTATATATATATTTAATGCGGTTATACGTAGGTGACACTGTGTACCGATGTCTACTCGTGTGGGACGCGCGTGATTCATTTCCTTTCAATCACGTCGTAGGCTTCAAGCGAGCTTGGAATTAGGGTTGTCAATGCGTGCTTCACACTCGCTCGCCGTCTCGTGACTTTTATATATCAACTAGCTGTGCCCGCGACTTCGTCCGCATGGAATAGTTATTTTGGGCATCATTTATTTTTGCAAACAACCTCCTCAG
>DWDV01001862.1:0-12429 GCA_018245615.1 Mimoniades ocyalus | reverse complement strand
GACCCGGGAATCGAACCCGGGACCTCCCGATCGGCAGTCGCACTTGCAACAAACACGACCAACGAGGCAGTTATGTTTTAATATACACTTATATATATTGGTAACACCACATTTTTACTTCCTCATGGCACAATACATGCGTGATGTTGTTTTTGTTTTACCAGGATTTTAAAGAATATTTTGTACGAAATGATATTATGATTATAAAATGTAAGTTATAATAAGAATTGAAAAAAAAAAGGTGTTTTTCCCCGAATCATCATAGTTGCGGGTCACGTACCTCCCCGGTAGCACATTGACATTGAGAAATATCGCATATTGTACAATTTGCAAATACTCTCGTGTGCCTATAGAAAATACACCAAATTCATTACAAAATAGAAAATATTTTATGACAACACAACATTGAGTTTCCACCGGAATACTCCCAAGTGGTTAAGCACATTCTAGGGCAGACGGACCCGTGCTTAGTTTTAACTACCAATAAAACTAGAGCACAATTCGTACTTCACTCATTGCAAGCTAGGTCCTATTCAACGTTGGAAAGTCATTTTATATCTTGCGCTTTCGTCCGGATTTTAACTTGTTTGTTTCATAACAAGCGATTAGCGAGAGCGAGCGGAACTGGATTTTTATTGTTGTTTATGTTATTGTTAAACACAGCTGGGCAGTGCTGTACGGGGATGTCCGCCTTGCTCCAAGCCGTAAGCCCAACGTGGGGTTTACGGACAAAGGTCCTTCACGGGAGGCCTTTATTAAGCAGTGGAATTGGATGATATTGCTATTATTGTTGAGCGACCATTTTTATCGTTCCACTGTCAGATATGGATCTCCTCTCGAAATGATACAGTTTAAGAGCGTAGTCTGCCACGGTGGGTTAGTGCTGGTCGACAGATTTTATGCTGGGCGGGGGGTTAGGATATGTAATGTAGTGAATATTTACATTAAAATAATAATAAGAAAATTTTGGGAAATTTGTCCATCGTATTAGTCAATGTGAATAGTAGCAACTACAATACTTGTTATAATTCATATATTTTTTTGGTATAAAGAATATAAAATAAATGAAAATTATTAAACCATTATAAAAACATTATTCTGTTTTTTATGAGCGAAATATTTTCATCGCTTATCTCTTTCGGTTCTTATTGAGGCGTGTCCTTGAAGTATATACATTTACGATAACCTAATACATTGTACATTGATCTCTAACACAACACAGTAGAGTTCAAAATACAAAGTAGTATCGGTACATTTTGCAGAATTGCATTTTATAGGTTGGTGGACATTATCCGGCAGATGTGAAGACGAAGAATGACCTTCGACTCTCATACTTAGGGTACGTTTACACATTTAGTTTTACACGGTCTTTTTGTAGTACAACATCGTTTACTTTTGCATATTTTAGAGCAGAAAAGTGATCGTTGTGAACCTCCCATTGCGTGCTATATGGCGTGATAAATTTATCATATACATATAATTTTTAACATGATCGGTTGTATATATAAACATAAGTATTGAGTTTTGACTGTAAATACAATATTTCTTCCAGATATAATCACGTACACCGCAAGAAAAATATACATCAGCTTATGGAGGTCTAATGCTAAACATAGTAATTCCCTAATTGGGACCCCACCCCTCGGTCGCTGTTTTCTTCAGGTCGTCAGATCACCTAGTGGGAGTGTGACCTATGCTCCGTTTCCTAACCTCACATAGACATGTAACATCACGCCTATAATCCCCGATGAGGTAGGCAGAGAAGTGTAGTACACTCCCACGTTTCACCAGTTACCTTTACATCCCATTATGGAACAGGTGGTGATTCCATTGCCATACTCTGGGCACAAAATTTAGATTATACATTTCAATTTAGAAAACCCATTAGCATCCGACCTGGCAAACGGACCCAGGACCTCTCGATCGGGAGTCGCACTTGCAAACAACACATCTAACGAGGCAACATTTCCTTAACAAATGTTAATTTGTAATGTTACAACGTAACAAAAGGAACTCAATATGAACGAGGCCTTAGTTTTCTTTATACGTCCCAACCCTGTACTTACAAGTAGGATGGCAACATGCGGGTCGGACACCGTTATTGTGTTCTGGCAGCGAGCAGCGGCCAGCCGGTTAGTGCTTTCGTTATTTCGAGTACAACTCGTTACTGTTATAATACATACATGCATCTATGTATTCTTTTATAGTACATATAATACAAAGTATTATTGGGTAATTCTAAATTGAAATTTCCAGCAGTATGTCTTAATTTGTGTCCGGTGTATGATAACAGGCTCACCATTAATCCATGGCGACATATGAGCGTAGTATAACTGGTGAAACATGGGACAGTACTACGCTACTCTACCTAACCCTTCGTGACAGGCCAAACTAAATTTTATGTATACCACCTTTATTTATACAATTTAAGTGGGTATTAATCCGTGTTTAGCTGCCACTTTCGCCCCTGCGCTAATGTTGCCGTCAATTTTCAGGTTTCGGGCCTTCTATTTGAGAGACCTAATAGATATCTATATGATGAGATGATGACACCAGTATTTAAAAAATGATCATCAGAATATTCATTGGCCTTTATCTCAGTGTTCTTGTCTGTTGGAGACGGGGTTCCTCACAAAACGAGGAGGGTTAAGACCATAGTCTATAGCATATATTATATTTAACTATTTTAAATAGCCAATTTACACAAAATAACTCTTCCTTAATAAACCGACAAAAGTATTTCCGCACAGTCAGAGTACGTACTTTATATTCCATTAATTTGGCAAACTCTCTGAACTCTCGCCCGCAATAATTAACTCATTCTAACTGAGACATGACTCTGCCTCATTTATTAATAGCGAATTATTTATTATATTTTATTCTATATAAATAAATATGAATGTTTTGCTACTCGTAAACGCAAAACTCGAGAACGGCTGAACCGATTTGGCTGATTCCTTTTTTGCTGTGTTTGATGAAGTCTGAGAAAAGTTTTTATGGACAAAAAAACGTAAAAAATATGAGAAAAATAGTAAAAATAGCAATTTTCTTTTCCCATACAAACAGTTTGTATCTGTGAAATTGGGTGCAATCAGAAATTAAATATTGTGCAAAGAAAATCTTTAATATTCCATAGTCTAACTATGGAATATTAAATAACCGTAGTATGCTCGTTTAATTGTTGTTTCGGCTTCGGTCTCATCCGTACTCCGTGCTGTTTACTGGGAAGTGACACCGGTATAGTCTGGCAAATGAGTGTTCATCCAGTAAAAGCGCGGAAAATTTTAAAAATCTAGCACTGGTAACACTAAGTATATATCAGGAATAAACTTTAATAATAAAATTAAAATTTATTTTTATAAAAAAGAATTAGATTTGCCGTAAGCTCAGGGAAATTTTAATCGAAATGGAGCGAAAAACATTTACAAAAAAGACGATAATTGATCAGTTATCGAGAGGGATGAGTAATGATTAAATTACTAAAATGACTATTAAAAAATAGGGGTTGGTGATAGAAAGGCAAAAATTTGGGGTTGTGTGTATTTTTTAACGCCACCTCATAGAGAAATAAGTTAAGATTGTCTTAAAATACTAATGCTTGGTATAGGATAAGTTATACACACGCTTGTATGCTAGAATAGAATAATAATAATCTCACTCTCCGTCAGTTGAGATAGTAGACAAGCGCGAGCGTATTGTTAAATGTAAAAAAATTCTATTTCATGCTTGTAATACCCGAAGAGGTAGGCAGCAGGGTTTAATACACAGTTCACCTGTTTCCTTTACGTCTTATTAAAAAGAATAAAGAAAACCAAAAGTTCTTAAACTACTAGATATTTCTATACAGAAACTAGTTTAAATACTTTATTGAAATGCAGCATAACGTTCTCGTATTCAATAATCACAATGTAACATTACCGTGGAATTGTTAAATCGAAAAACGTTCGCAGTTTTTAAATACAACTCACGAGTAATAAATATGCATATCTCGGCCATTAAAAATGCGTTAGCTGCAAGACGAGTTATTGAGCACGTGGTGTCGCCGCGAGCAGAACAAAACGAAGCCAGTGGAGCTGCTCTTTAACCTACTTCGGCGCAGGACACAAGTGCAATGGAGTGTTTTAATTGTAATAAATACGAATTGTGATCTGAAACTTTCTCACTTTAAGATGAGACGCGGTGAGACCAGTGTTATATAAAACTGTTGTTCACGACAACGATGATAATCAAAACAAAATATATGCGTAGATTATATCAGTATGCCTAAGATTATATCAGTATGCCTAAGATTATATCAGTATGCCTAAGATTATATCAGTATGCCTATAATGATATTTATATGTCCATATAGCTATTCGAAAACGTAACATCACGCCTTTAATCCCCGTTGAGGATCCACTATCAATAGTGGGACGTAAAAAGTAAGTGCTGCAACGTGGGAATGTTCTATGTAATGACTTGTTCGAGGATTATAGGCGTGATGTTACGTACTTAATACATTATTTATGGATTACTATGTGTACATTAGAAGCTTTGTGTACGATAATTAATACTCAATCAACGTCATCATCATCTTCATCATCAGCTTATTGCAGTCCACTGTTGGACATAGGTCTCCCCTGAGGGGTTATCCCCATAATCCCCACGCTGGGCATGCGGGTTGCGGATCGCAGGGCACAGATTCTCGCACCGCCTACGCTGCTGCCCATTGGCGGCCAGGCCATGGAGCTATGCCTAATACTCAATACCTACATATAAATAAAACTGAAGTAGCTGCCTCGGATTTCAAAATAACTGTTATTTCAAGTGCTTATAGGTATTTATGCGACATTAAAACACGAACAAACCTCAAAATTTTTGTGTGTCAGTCTGTCGTTCTCTAGAACGGCTGAATCGAATTTAATGGGACTTTTAGTATATAGAGGATATTATATGGCTACATATAGGCTACTTTTTACCTCGGAATTCCAATTGTTCAAGATTAACGTAGGAAAAAGCGAGTCAAGGTAATATCGACTCCAACGCGAACGAAGCCGCGGGCACAGTTAGTATTAATATATAATAAGAATTCGCTGTTTTGTAACAGACGGTAGAACGGTCCCGGTGAGGTTTGATAAGAACCTCACTGCAGTACTGTGGTTGCGGAGAGCGAGCAATATTCATTAATAAGAATTTCAATTTAAATTCTTCAGTACAACGGTAAAGACAGTGAGGTCAGGTTAAAATTTGAATTATGTAGGTGCTCCTATCTTATTTACTTACGATTACTTATAATTTCAATCATCCAATTGTATAATATCATGACTGTACGAGAGATTGATGAATGTAAATGTAGCACCTGAGGTTAAGGATACATGTACTTGGTAATTGCTCCCTACGTAACCCGTAATGGCTTCCCTGGTTTGATGATGCAACTAACATGCGGTGGTTCCTATTAATATTAATGCCAATTACGCCGTTTTACATATCAATATATTCTCATATTATAAAAGGTCACAGTTCAGTTGCAACTGCCTCGTTGGTCGTGTTAGTTGCAAGTGCGATTGCCGATTGGGAGGTCCTGGGTTCGATTCCCGGGTCGGGAACTACTAATTTTTTCTAATTTAGATTTTCTAGTATTGGCTCGGAGTCTGGAAATGTGTCCGATGCATGGCAATAGGCTCACCACCTATTCCATATTGGGACGTGAACGTAACTGGTGAAACGTGGGAGTGTTCTACATTCCTCTGCCTACCTCTTCGGGGATTACAGGCGTGATGTTAGGTTTTTTTTGCATAGTGCAGTGTGCTAGCTAGTTAAATGTCTTCCGTTTCTGTAACTTGACTTTTCTCTGTAGTGTTGAGACAGAGTAATGCGTGGATAAATGGATACAAGTTATTCATAATTTGATAAATCGGCGTATAGATAATTTTTAATATTACACAGGGTTATCAGAATAATTATTTGTTAACCGCAACTATAATGTAATTCCGAGAAATATATTTGGGCATCATATTGTATGGTACATTAGTGTTATTATATCTGACGCTAGTTTTCTTAGAGGGTAGGTAGAGAGCGCTGAGTGACTAATATTCTTGCGGACCTGTGGACTTAGACAAAATACTTTTTCGTAAGCGTTAACGCCAAACGTTTACATTAAAATGTTTGGAAATGACATAAGCGAACTAGCGTGATTAACCATTTTTTCCGCAGCTTGTATTTCCATATATTTTGAAGTTAGCGTTAGGCGTTAACGCTTACGAAAAAGTATTTTGTCTAAGCCCACTGACTGATGTTTTTCTTTACATTTATCGCTTTCTTCATGCACGCCCGTGATATTTTTTTGGTGTGGTAGATCATATTTTATAATCTTGGCTGCAAATCATTTCATAGAGGGAGGTACATAATTAAAAATACAAACTATATTCTATACATTTCTCTGTTCTAATGTAATATTTAATCTCGATTGAGCGTGATTGCGTCGCTTCTAAAACGTGTTAGACTTCCTATTTCCAGTTACTCCTGGAAATAAAAAAGAAACCTCAAACATTTCTATCTTGAAGTACTCATTAGTAGCTGTAATCCCTTAAGGTATAGACAGAGGAGTGCTGTATCCTGCGTGGTTTCCCCAGTTACATTGGCGTCCCATTACGAATAGGTGGTAAGTCGATCTGAAATCCGAGCCGAAATCTGAAAATCGAGCTGAAATTTGAAATCTCAAGTTAATAAAACACATTAGCACCCGACACTGGCACCGTGACACTGGCTGAAGAAGACAGTGGATTATTGCTTGATTCGAAAGGCCTAGAACGAAGAGAGCTGGTGTCGATTGGAGGAGGCCTATGTCCAGCATTGGAGCTCCAAAGGCTGAATGAAGGATGGATGGATGACATTGTATAAACGTCGTCTTCAATTAGAGATGGGCACTTCATCATCATCATAATCAGCAAATTGTAGTCCATCACTGGACCTAGGGCTCCCCTGAGTGGTAATGCACACAATCCCCACGCTGGGCATGCGAGTTTGGGATCGTGGATAACAGCATTTAGCACCGTCTACGCTGCTGCCCATAGGCGGTCAAGTGAATTTAGTTGTCCCCAAACAACAACTAAATGCCCTGTGTTGTTGTAACAAAACAAATAAAACAAAAACTAGTTTTCCGAACTGTAACAGTTGTGTGTGGGTGCCGCGTTTTAATTTCACGTTTTTACGACAGCACAAGTTCCTTGGCGCGTTGTTCGTTTTTGAGATTTTTCAATTTCACTACAGCCACGGCTATGTCGCACTGGTTTGTGGTGTTTGCGTTATGTTATATTTTGCGTTTCTGTACTTCATTGTATAGTAGTTTGTAGCTGTTTTTGTATTCTGCTCATGTTGCTGTTACACAAGTTGCAAGTTGAACACATAACAATTCACAACTTTCAGAATATAAGTTTTAAGCATTGCATTTATTAAAGAGACGCAGTGTACACTAAAGAAATTTCTCTTAATTGTACAAAAAACTGTCACTTTCTATAGAAACATGTTTTGTCATAACTAAACTTGGATTCAGTTTTACCTCACCGTACTATAAGCGAAGAAATCTTATAGATTTTCATTACATTTATTGACGGTCACGTTTTATTATAACCGAAATATTTTCGCGTGGTGTTACATGCAATTACGGGCATTGGAATCCCATTCATATCCCCTCGATTTACAGAAATTCTTCTTCACGTAACTTTATTTTTTTAATATAAGAATCGACATCATGATTATGAGACTAAAACAATATTTACTAGTCCAGTACCTACTTGCATTAACCGGCTCGAATTCCAGAACGACAACGGAAATTTAATTTAGCAGTTCCAATGTCGTATTAAAAACGCCAAGCGTTCCCGCATGGTTCACTGCACGTCTTCATTACGCTACAGCTCCGTCTATGACAGTTGTGCTCAATAAATGCGCTCACAATTTTTACAGCCATTCGCTGATATTTTCCCAACAATCTTATAGTTTTAGCCCGTCATTTTTATAAGTACCAGCTGTGTTATGTTTTACCAGTATCCCACGCTGAATAACATTAGAAACAGTATGATTGTTTTCGTAGGATACCATTAGCGAAGTAGTGCACAATTATTGTGTAAACTGTTAAGAATAAAGATTGTTTATTCGGCTCCCTCGCGAGTGTTGCTTTTATAAATGCGTTTTTTATAGAATTCGACGTAATCGTATATTGCTATAAAATATTTGATTTCCTTTTGAAATGTCTGCTTTTCGATTACATCAAGCTATTATCACTCCATTGCAATGTCTAAAAATACTGCAAATATTCTGTAACTTGCAAATATAAGCATTGTATTGGCATTTATACAGTAGAATATGAGTTTGTAATGTAATTCCTGGTTTTTTAAGTAATAGAATGTGAAATAACTTGATGCGGGCAATCTTAAGGTTCTTATGGTTATTTAGTATTGTATTTGTAGCTTATAAAACTACCAATGTGGTACATGTTGTTACAAGAAATGCAACATCCATTATAATAGTTAGTATTTACAACCAATATGCATTGCCAAGAATCGAATGTGTGCTGTCAGTCTACAACTAAATCCTAAAAAACCTGATTTACTAAATAAAACACTCAAATAACTCAAGATATAACATAGGTAATTTGCAACAGTACAACAGAACTAATGTTGAAAGTTAAACTTTTGATACGTCTAATGCAAAAAATACGTTGGGAAGATCATTATAGTAATGTAACTTCCTCTTTAGTCGTGTTGGTTGCAAATGCGACTGCCCGTCGGGAGGTCCTAGGTTCAATTCCCGGGTCGGGCACTACAAAATTTTTCTAATTTAGATTTTCTAGTAGTGGCTCGGAGTCTGGATATGTGCCTGATGTATGGCAATAGGCTCACCACCTATTCCATAGTGGGACGTAAAAAAGTAACTGGTGACACGTTCCAGATAATGTATGTATGTGTTTATCACAGAGAATGTGAATTAGAGTGAGCCATAATGTATATAACCTGACATATTAAATTAGATAAAAATTGTCAGAGTCAAAGCTCTTACGTGGAAACAAATAACCGCAAATATGCGGTGAACAAATAAATATTAAGCTGTCATAGCGATATTACACGTAACGGATTTATTGTTTGAAGTATAAATGAATAAATATGAGAAATAAAACGTTGTTACATTCGTGGTAAATACTTGGTTCCTGTTTGGGCGAAATTTGTTTTTTAAAAACCTAACATCACGCTTGTAATCCCCGAAGAGGTAGGCAGATGAGTGTGTTACACCCCACGTTCCCATTTATTTGGTTTTTTAAACTTGAACATAAATGAAAGACGCTTCATCGAGACTAATATGGTGGATATAACTTCTTTGATCAATCTCCAATAATTTTGTCTGTATTTGTTGTAGACTCTGCATGAGACGTCGAATTTTTAATGTGGAAATAAGATGCCTTTGCGATTCGCCCATTCTTGTTTTTCTATTTCATTTCTTCTTCCAATTGTACAGATTTTTGGCATAAAATGTGTGATTGGATCGTCTGCTTACGAAGAAGCATTTAGAAATGCATAAGCGTCGTTATCGTTATCAATATCGTCGTAATTACCAACGTAATCATGATCACTAGCCTATCCCAGTCCACCGCCAAGAATCCATCCACCGTAAAGAGCGCCATTAAAAGTAAACATTTCCGTGTAAAACTTTATCAAGCTTCTTAAGTCTTTATAAATATTAATATCTGTAAGCCTGTTGAAAAATCACTATTAATTATAATTATGTTAATTATATTTTAATTGTTATTGATTATATATTAATTATTAATTATATTATTGAATTGTAAAACATAGATATATTATTTGTGCAAACAAAAATTCGTCACAGAATTCGTCACAGAATCACTTTGTCACAGATTTTTTTACATTCCATTTATGATAAGTATTTTTGTGATGCGAACAACTGAGTTCCATGTCTGCACAAGAAATGTATAAGTGCATTAAAGCTAACAAGCTATTTGGTTACCATAGTACAGAAATAAATATCAATTATTTCTACACATAAAATGGACTTTAATAAGTCAAATATCTTCATTTCCATATTTAAAATACCTAGACATACACATTGTGTTTTGTGTGTCTAGATATTTTAAACAATTAAACAAGATTAAACAATATTTAAACAATACGATCTGTATGTCATACAGATCGTCTTGTTTGGAATCAGATGTCCGGATTTAGAATTGTTACAAAAATATTAAAAAAAACACGAGTATAATACGTTTCGCCTATCGGAATTTGAAATGGCGTAAAAACAACAAGATTGTCATTGTAATGAAATAGTGTAAATCCGTTATATTTAATAACTAAAGCCCACTTCAAACACTCCAAGTCCATTCAAGTCAAATTTACAATTTGCGGTCACGTGCCGACTGATCCTCACATTTCCGATTCAATTTGTGTAGGAATAGTTGTTTGCGGCCAGCTGACGGTAATCTTTTCAAGCTTTAATAAGCTTAAACTTTAAGCTTTATTAGGTTACGAGAGAGATTTATGTACCGAAGATAAATTGTTGAGTCTTAGAGCTAGAGTCTTAGACACGAAAGCAGAAATTCTTTGAGTTTGGAACTACTTTGGCTAGTGGTTTTGTTTGTGACAAATGTCTCAGATGGTAATCATAAAACATTGTTAAGTGCAAATTCTTGGACGTATAGGGTGGGATACGCGCGAAAGAAAAATACATGAAACTGTATTCTCTTAACATTTTCATGTTTATCATGTAGTATGTACTACCATGAGAATCAACATTACAAAGTTTTCGTCGTTCCTCTGGTGAACATGGGTATCTTATTAACAGACTCCGTAAGGCCCCTTATATGCCTGTTTTAATGGGGCACCACAGGGTTTGCAGGTTTTCTTTACAGCAAGTGATTTTTAAATAAATAAAGGGCTTTCTAATAGGGTACTCTATTTGAAGTGTCTCAACAAAAAAAGTCCACTTAAATAGATTTATAAAGCTAACCAGGAGCAATTTACAAGCAATTTCTCGGACACGCATGTGGTCCCGGGAGATGTATGGGATAGGGTGCCTAATTGTAAGTAATGGCCACTTTTAGCTCGAGATTCTATTAAAAGAGTAGCAGGATAAAAGTCTAATAAAAGTCAGGCTTCATTGATAGGACGATAGGATCACATAAAGAGGTACAAGAGAAACTTGGGATGGAATCCAAATCGAAAGCAATTCGGTTTAATTATTAAAGCCTATAAATTGTTTATTCTATATTTAATTCTAATCTTCTATCAATTCGGAATTCGATCTCAACTCAGAAGACCTGCAGAGACCTTGAAGACCTTGTCTTTTATAAGTAAATTATGATGGATTCCCGTTATATAGGCAAAACGTCAAACCTCAGTAGCAGTTGCAAGCTGCTGGATAACTTAGGGTTGTTTGTGAGAAGACAGTCCAATTTCTGACCAGTGTTTCTGCTAACATACGAGTATATAAAACTAAGCCTGCGTCAGTTTATCGATGCTTCCATAATTTAAGTAATGCGAACAATTTTCATTATAGAAGTCATCATTAAACCGTTTATAGTTTCACTTCTGGACGACTCCACGACTACCACGACTTAACTCCATAATCTTCTCCTCCTGAAAAAAGCTATATTCTTAACTACTGAAAAAACTTATTAGATATTTGCGGTAGCATATGTATACGGTTCGCTTTGAGATGTACTCGTAACAAAACTTCGCCTATTTGTACTATCAAGCAAATGTTACTCAAACGATTGGCATTTAACAAATCTACGAATAAATTCTAATTTGTATGGATTCAAACAGTTATTGCAACTATGCGAATTTATATTATTTAGACCAATGTAAATTTACAGTTTCACAGTCTTATTAAAAATTAATATTAATTACGAGTAAATGTCCTAACGACTATCACTTATTGGACTTACTGATACCAATAGTTCTGCCGTCTTATATAATCTTGGTTCCTAGTTGCTACATTCTTTTGAAAAAAAATATTAATGCCTGTATCTCTATATGACCGTTTGCTTTATCCGTCAGCAATGACAATTAGGACAGCGTAACTGCGTGCGTCCATTTCCAAAAACACGGTATTCCAGCTGAAAATTGACGGGAATAAAAAATGAAAACCAATAACATACGTAGAAAGAGCGGAAGCGCGAAAAAAGTTGGAACACCGGCATTGTTCCCGAAAACATAGCGAACGAACGACGCACGACGGTAAAAAGGAAAGTGACATAAACGCAAAAATCACATTTATCGGAGTTAATTTAAAACATATTTTTTTATTATATTTCGACATATAAGCACTTACTGTAAGATTCGATAGCAGCGTAGGTTGTGCGAGAGGTTGTGGTCGGCGAGCCCAGGGCCTCATGCCCAGCATGGGGATTGTGGGCGTAATCCCTCAGGGGATGCCTATATC
>DWDV01001861.1:0-12433 GCA_018245615.1 Mimoniades ocyalus | reverse complement strand
GAAAGAATGTCCTTTTTTTATGTTAAAATGAATGCTATTTTTCAATTACTTCAAAGGTATTCTATTTATCAGCCGTCTGGTCACCGCAACCCAAACTCAATTTACCTTGGAGTAAGATAATGCAAATGTTAATAATAAAGTATAAGCTTGAAGATAATGCCATTAAATAACGTGCTCTGTTTTAAAATGTATCTACCCTTCAACGTCGCACCAAACTTGCGTGTACAGCTGAAAACAGTGTAGAATGAATTATAATAATTACAATTAAGCGCTAAAAGTTCAGTAACCGACATTGATAACCAAATTCAACCGATCGCCTCTGACACAGCTGTTCCTCAAATTTAACGTGCCGATGTGTTATTAATACGATTGCATCGATACAATGTCGACATTACAGTCAAAAGCTGGTCGTTATACACGGAAGCCACGAAATTATTGTTTTATCGAGCTTTGATGAAATTAGCGCTTAAACATCGCCAACTTGTGAAATAATACCGCTTTCTTTGTTAATAAGTGAGGAGCGTCAGCGAAAATGTCATGTTAACAGTCAGTAATGACGTGCCAGTAAACTGACGCAGAGCTTTAGTTTTTTGCTGGCCGTGATTATTGTGAATTTAGATATAAGAACTCAGTTATCTTTTCATACGTATATGGGGTACTGTATCCGTAATTATAAACGAGAAATAAAAAAGCTCCCTAAGTTGAAATCATTCTTCAATTATGGAAATATTTAAAAAGTACTGTAAGTCAGGTCCTGGGTTTGATCCCCGGGTAGGTACTGTTTGATTTTACTAATTTATTATTTCTTGTAGGAGGTCGAAGTTTCGATTTGTGCCCGATTTATGGTAATTGGTTTACCACCTATTCCGTGATGGAACTTATCTGCCTACCACATCGGGGAGATGTTAATAATTTGTTAATTAGTTGTAACTTATTATATTAATCATCAAATATACTTAATAAGATTACTAAAGTAAAATTAGAATTGATTTTATTGTAAAAGAAATGTAACTTATCTGCTGACGGTACCTACTTTATACGATAGACTGTAGGAATTGTTGCAAAACCGGTTGATTTCCTGCCCGTTGCCAACTTTGGGCCGCTTCATGCATAATGTTACAATCCAATAATCATTATTCTATAACATTGAAGCCACTATTTACTGTTTCCATTAATTATATAAACAGAATTATTGCATTTTTATGTTACATTTAATAATCATGATTACTTTTATTCGTTTCATATAAGAAATTTAATTATTAATTTTATTGCGAAACAAACTAAAGGTTGTACATTTCTGTATCGGCAATTTGACATAAGTGACATGAAAATTTTACGGTTATTATATCAATACATAAATTAAGCACATAGTTATTGTAAATATGTTTTTTTAGTGTTTTTTAGTAGTTATATAATAATTTTATACAAAAATTTATCTTAGATTTTATCTACTACGTTTCATTTATTTATTTAATTATCCTGGACAACGTGGGAGGCTAAGGCATTTAAACTATCATTCTGAGGGGACTCGCTGTGGAATAATAAAATAATTGATGCTGCAAACAAAATTTAATGCGCCAAAGTATATTATTGTATTATTTACTGCCTCGTTGGTCGTGTTGGTTCCAAGTGCGACTGCCGAACGGGAGGTCCTGGGTTCCGATTTCTGGGTCGGGCACTACTAAATTTTCTAAGCTAGGCTCACCACCTATTTCATCGTGGGACTTAAAAGTAACTGGTGAAACGTGGGAGTGTTCTACATTCCTATGCCTACCTCTTCGGGGATTACAGGTGTGAAGTTACTTTTTTTTTACGTATATTATATAGTATACATACGTACATACTACCTACTAGACGAATGGTTACACTTAGAATTTTGTGACAATTGCTGGGACTGCGTCTAGATGTTATTCTATGAAAATCTATCTATATGGCTAATTGATGAAATTTCACATATACTTATACCTACATAAATGACCATTGCCAAATGAGTATCGTATTAAAAATAATCAAAATAATCAGTTATACCTTCAGAAACTTCACATACAGTTTGTTTGCCAGGGATTCAAACTCAACCCTGATGTACTTACATTTCATGGACCCTCGCAACAATTTTATTTTAAAGATATAATGCAGAAACGTGTGCAGATTATCGGTATAAAGTTCATAATTAAAAGCGATTACAAAGCCTTTGACGTACAAGTATTATAATGTATTTGTCGGATGCCGACACTGAACATATTCTGTGTGCCTACCGTAATACTTGACGGAAATATCGTGCCGTGTTTTATATAAATTTGTAAAAATCTAAGCGGATGTTAGAGAAACGGAAAGGTTGACTTAAAAGGTTACATGGAAAATAAATGAAGTTTGAGGTCTTAATTGATAAAAAACAAACTCTCCCTAATATTTCTAGATGGCCATTGTGTTTTTTCAATACTTAAATATTTTTAAACAATTTAACTATATGACATAAAACTTCCACAAGTATTCGTAGCTAATTGAGACTCTAAAGAAAGTAGGCAGAGAACCATTAATTGGTATTTATTTCCAATATTTCGAAGTTCACAATTTGGTGTCTGTCAACATCATCATCATCATCAACAGCCTATTGAAAGCTACTGCTGGATATAGGCTTCCCCTAAGGGGTTATGCCCATTAACCCCGCGCGGGGCATACGGTTTGGAAATCGCAGTTCACAACTTCTCGCACCGCCTACGCTGGTGCCCGTCAGCGGCCAGAATATTTAGCTGTACCGCGCCATACCGCGATCTGTCAGCGCCGGGTTTATTCGCCTCTTATGACACACTGTATTCCGGCACTGGGTCGGGTAATGTATTCTTACCGCGCCCTGACACGTACAGGCCACTGTCACTGAATAACATTTTTAGACATTTGATTTTTTTGGTCGAAGCATCGTAAATATAACTACAATGTAAGAATATAGATATGAAAAGAAATGTATACAAAATAATAGATTAATACTATATGTAATAAATAAGATATACCTACGCAAAAATTATTGTTCCAAATTTTCACACATAACTTTAATGTTCAACTGAATAATAGTAAAAGTAAATTTAAATAAAATAGTAGTAAAATCATGTGGCATTACAAAGTCTAATAACTACATAAAATCCTCTTTGTGCAATTATTTGGCGCTGAGGCAGGGCACAAAACCGGGAACGCATTCTTTTACCACAAATGCTGCCGGATGTAAATTGCAGCAACTATTTCACATTTACTGATTTGTGGTGGTTCCTATTTACACCAAATTTGGCTGTTCAAAAACTTCGTTTAGTTGAGGTTTTTATGTGACACCGTATGAAATAGTTTGATAACATGCGCAGGCTAAGACTCGCACTTTTTAAATATCTCTTTTTTTAAAAACTCTTTTTAAATACCTGTCAAGTAATCTTTTTATATTATTTCTCCCACCCATAGTAGATCACTGTCTTGTCTCCTGGCATTACTGTAAATAAAAATATTCAATATTAAATAAATCGTTTCTTTTATTTAACCTTTTAAATCATCACAATAACGACTTTTTGCCATTTAGCTTGGGGCTACTGCAGTTAATTCCTGATCAAAGGTTTTGTAATTTTCAAAGTAAGAATAGATGTACCTTTCAGAAATTAGGAATAATATTACCGTTGAGTGTTTTTGACATTTTTTATAATTTACTATTTTGGTAAGACGTAATATTGTTGTAGACGTAATACAATTATTAAGATTTATAATTTTAATAAGACGTAATACTATTAATAAGGCATAATACTATAAATAGTTAATGAAAAACGTAACATCACGCCTGTAATCCCCGAATAGGTAGGCAGAAGAGTGTAGTACAGTCCAACGTTTTACCAATTACGTCTACGCCTCACTATAGAATAGGGGGTTAACCTATTGCCGTATATGAACCCAGGACCTCTCAATTTGCAGTGGGGCTTGCAACCAACACGACCAATATAACGATAATTGTACAATGTAGGTACATATGTACGAGTATATAGAACCATTTATATTTGTTCATTGCAAGAACACTCATAACGAAATACATCGTACGCAAATATGAAATGAGTTTTGCGCACCCCTTCAGTTACTTAGGTAGATGTAATTGCCGAGATGAAATAGCTTTCCGGTAAATAACCAGCGCGAGCAAAGTTTGTGCGTTCTAATTGCCGCCCGTTAAAACCTTGTTAATGAATTACTTCTTAATAAATTAACCAAGACGTAGGTTGTGACTAAGTTCAGTTTGCTTGGCATACATACCGTAATTAAATTCGTTAAATTAAAAGACTGTATTTTAAATTAGTTAAAAAAAATACTTCTACTTATTTTGCATCCTAATAAAAAAAATGAGGATTAAGAGTTTACCCAATAATTATAAGGCTTGTGCATTTGGGGTAAAATGTTGTCATTTTTATAGTCGGTAATTGATATTTCATAAATTAAAAACTAATATAGACGTAGAAACGGTAATTCGAAAACGCTAGGTGCATTGCAAAACATTGCAAACAGACTTTCAGACCGTTAATGGTATGTAAACAAGAATTATTCAGACTATTTTATTCAAAGTCTCTACTATGTATATAATTCAAAACAGTGATAACTTAGAGATGTTGATTTCAGCCTTTCATTCTGGGGTCTTGAGTTGAAATTGTGGCGAGCATAGTTTTAGTTGCATAATTTTACGTTTTTAGATTTAGTGGCGCTTTCTCTAACGGTGAAGTAATACGTCGTCGTAAGAAATTGTCTGCCCCGTTGGTTGAGTATTAGCAAGGAATTATAATAACATGGCATATAATAGCATTAGGCATAATATGGTTGCTTCGTTGGACGAGTAGTTGTAGTCGCAACTGCCGATCGGGAGATCCTGGGTTAAGTCTAGGGTTAGCCTATCCCGGGCTATTTTTCTAGCTCAGACTTTCTAGTAGTGGCTCGGAGCCTGCATTTGAGCTCGATGCATGGAATAGGCTCACCACCTATTCCATGGTGGGACGTACACGTAACTGGTGAAACGTGGGAGTGTAATACACTCCTATGTCTACATCGTCGGGAATTACAAGTAAGTGCGATAATTCGTTTTTAATTATTGCATTGTTCTTGAAATATAAATACTTTCTATTTTACCTTAAAGCTAGTTTATAACCATCTTCCAATGCTCTGTATAATGTTAACTTGCGTTAGAATTCAGTTAAAAACTAATTAGATTTGTAGAGTAAAAGTTACGGGGAATCGAATATTATTATTTAATCAGATTGGATTATATAAGCCTGATATAATAAACTGAAAAAATCAGACTTAAAATCAGAGTGTCGAAGATTATAAATTCATTAAGGCGGACTTAATTAATGAGCCCGAGTTTTAAGCTTTGATAAATGATGTATTTATTATATTGTATTCCATTACATTCCATTAGGTACATTATTAAGCTAATCACCTTCAATTCCTTAGTGTGTTGTAAACGTAACTGGTGAAACGTTTACTATAGGTACTCCTCCGCCTAACTGGTCGGGGATTAGAGTTGTGAAGTTACGTTTTTATAAAGGGAAGAGAGCAAAAAAATAAGCAGCTGTGCTATAATAATATAGAATCGCAATTAGACAAAATTAATTAGAATCAAGAGCTTCATCCAATTAGGTGGAGTGCTGCGATCATTTAAATGTACCTTAGCACTGAGCGCTAAAATACCACGTAAACGATTTATCTTCGGAAACCTTGTGAATGGTTTTGAACCCATTTTGACTCGTAATAGAGAAACTTGACATTGACAGAAATGACATGTCTACCAATCCTATCAGGCTACTCTGCTACATCTATTACTCTGCTACATGGCTACTCTGCTACATGGCTACTCTGCTACATGGCTACTCTGCTACATCTGCTGCTATATCTGCTACATCTATTAACATTATTATCATCATCATCATTCCTTTATCGTTGTACATTTGGGCACACGTCACATCGCAAAATAAGAATCAATAAGAATAAAATTGGAATCAACATCTGCCACGCTTGCCTTATATACGCAGGTACACTTCACACGCTTTAAAGAACATTTCAGAAAACTGTAATGCAGGAGTATGCAATATTTCACCCCCATCACTGCAAGTGACCTTTAATGTAGAAGATTTTAATAATTTTCTAAAGTAAGTGATCCGTACCCCTAAGTGAATCCAGGATATGCAAAGTATATACAGGGACCTGATTTATAATTTACTGCTACACCTACAAGTCTTATTGGTTTGACACACAGAGATATATTTTGTTTTAATGATATCGCAGTTATGCATCTGTATCTAAACTCAAATAGGTTTACAGTTTATATGTCAGTCAGTTACGGTATGCTATGATTACAGTCAGTTGGATCAGATACTTGTATGTTTATTTCCTTCGCGATACAATAATTGTATGTTTTCATAATTGAAATTATGTTTTAATTGAATTTCGTACGTTAATTAACATAACGCTAGAAATCATGAACCGTGTATAAAATTGAAATAAAAGAATGAAAATAGCCTTACAGCTTAGCATGAATATTCAGGAAATAACGGATTAGAAAAGATTTATAGTGACGTTCTCTGTGAGAAAGTGGATGTCACTGGGAATTTTAGGAAAGCAGTTGCATTAGTTACAAATTGAACTTAAAATAATATTTCATTTCTATTTATCATATTGAATTTTAGGCCCTCACCACAGCAAGTAAGATGAAAATTCAATACAATGAAATTAAATACTAAATAAAGTCAAACTTTTTCGCTTTTAGCATTTATCCAATTGCCGGCTTTACTGGTTGGAATTTTGCATAACATAAAGCTATTTGCCTTCGTTCTCGTCGTATTTTAGTTTTTAGTTGAAATTTTTCTGTTCCGTCTCGTTACTATATGAGTATAACGGCAACCATTTCAAAGGAACCCTACGTGCTTCTAATAGAACTTATTATGGTGAGGCCGTCGGAAAAGTTAAGACATTCTAATGTATGTAAAAAAAATATGGTCACGCGAAATAACTTCATTTGAAGGTATAGAAATAATGATGTAGTATGAAAAATAACTGGTAGCAATCATGTCAATAATGCAACATTCTAACAATATGTGAAAGTTGAAATATGAGTGGAAAAACCATTTATCAATGAATAACTTTCTTACCGATTTGAATTATTAATATTCCCGTATAGAGCGTTAAAGTATAAATCAGAATGCTGTCTCTTAAGCATAAAATAGTACTCTACTGATGCCCCAAATTTCATGAGACTAATGTCCATTCAGAGGTTAACTAAGTGGTCGTTATGGGAAAATTTGTACCTTTACCCCGCTAATTTACGTTAGAATGATTTAAAAGATATTATTAATGAACACGCAATCCTGAGCATGTAAATCTATTCTGCATATAGGAACATAGATATTTCTAGAAATGTACCGACTTACGTCAATTAATTAATATTCCTAAAGGCGTTTATGTAGAAAATTAAGTATTTTTAATTTATTTATTTATTTATTTATTCCCTTTATTTGTACACCAATAGAAAATTATATATACAAGCATAATAATCTTTAACATTTAAGTATACAAATTAAGTAAAAAAAAGTAACATCCCGCCTATAATCCCTGAAGAGGTAGGCAGAGGATTGTAGAACACTCCCACGTTCCACCAGGTACTTTTACGTCCCATTATAGAATAGGTCGTGAGCCTATTGTCCTACACCCGAGCACATATCCAGACTCCGAGCCACTACTAGAAAATCTAAATTAGAAAACTTTGTAGTGCCCGACCCGTGAATCGAACTCAGGACCTCCCATTCGGCAGTCGCACTTGCGACCAACACGATCAACGATGCCGTCTTAAGTACAAATTAAGTACTGTATGAAAATTCTACCCGTGGTGCACCCGTATATAACAATATATGTAGTAAAAGATTCTCTAGCAATATAATAAAAAGTTCGGCTGAACCCGGTAAAGGGAATACTACTTGTACACAGCCTGGCCTGGCCGCCGACTGGCAGCGGAACAGACAATGTGAAAAGATGTGCTCTGTAATCCCCAATTAGCATGCGCAGCGTTGGTATCATGAGCAAAATTCTACTATGAAAGCTCTTAAGGGCGATGATAAGAAGGCGGCTTATGCCAAAAATGGACTGGAGAAGACGGTGATCAGATATCATAGAATTTCATGCAGATGATCTAAATCCAACCTTTGGATATTTATTTCTACCCAGCTACTTAGTTTTATTGTATATTTTTATCTTCAAATTAAGTATCCGTGTTGGCAACACCGAATGAAGATATTTACGTGAACTACGCCTAGCGATCTGGTGATGGCAGTTCTGAACGAAAGGACGTTGTTATCTCGAACCTTAGGGACGAGGGCATTCATGTGCGTTGACAGTGCCGAGGGATCCTTTTTTTAGTTCGCGTCATTGGGATATGTGTTTTTTCCTCTAGTATGATATGAGTAGCTACAACAGCGCGCTGCTATTGAAAAAGTGAAATATACTTTTGGTCGTGATTGTATTTAAGTTTATTGATTTCAAACTAGTGTCTCTTTTTATGCCCAACGTTCATACAAATGCAAATATCGAATTCATTTGGCATTCGTCCTTTGGATTTTACCATTTCTTTTACCGACATAATCTATTTTATGAAAATTTTATAAAATATTATAGATTATTTCAGTATATATAGAAATTGGAAATAGTGTAAAGAATGAAATAATATAAACGGTATAACAATTAATTCTCTTATTCTTTTTCCTTTATGAGTTGAGAACAGTTGTTAATACTCGTACAAAGTAAAGTATAATACCCATATTTCTTGCTTAATTATGTACAAATTATATTAAATTTTGAAAATGCATATATTTTTGTTGTTTATAAATAAAGAAATACGCGCAATATTCTAAACATACATAGTACCTCAGTAACGGCACACTGAGATATAATCATTGGACTGTTATCGCTATTCGAAAACCGGGACATAGTTCAAAATGTTTGGTTTCGCTGATGTTGAAGGAAAATGGCGGTGAGTTTTGTCTCGAGGTACCACTGTTTTCTGCATTGGCAAAGAACATGAAGAGAATACTTAATAGGTGTAATTTGTAACTAGAGCACTCTAGCTCTTGTAATTAGAGCGTGAATTTGTAGAAATGTAAGGACATGAAAAGCTTCAGCGGCCGTCGCCACCAAATACATACTTTCTCCCTGTGTTTGTTCAATAATTGAACGTGACCTCAACATTTCAATATTAAACAAAAAAAGAGAACACTTTTTCGTATTATAATTTTCAAACTTGGTATAAATCAAGCAAAAATACTTCTGAGTCTGGCGTCGTCTGCATAAATACACTGCTGACGGACTCATTGCGCGTCCCACGAGTTCACAACCAGCTCAATTAGCAGCTTGTTTTGCTTTAAATTCACCCAGCGAGAATGAACAGGATATTCGTTCCGGCGATTCAAATAGAAATTACTTGGAAATTACTATAATATAAAGGCAGCGTGAATTTAGACCTACATAATAAAAGAATATCATTTATGGTTACTCCTGTATTAACCTCCTTTGTACATGCATTGTTTCGTGCTATTACATAACGTAACTATATTTTGTAATTGTATATATTGTATATTTTCTAATTTAGATTTTCTAGTAGTGGCTCGGCGTCTGGATATGTGCCCGGTGTATGGCAATAGGCCCATCACCTATTCCGTAGTGGGACGTAAACGCAAATGGTGAAAAGTGGGAGTGTTCTACATTCCTCTGCCTACCTCATCGGGGATGACAGGCGTAATGTTACGTAACTATATTTTGTAGGTATATCATAGTATTATCCAAGGAGGATACGGATAGCGTTTAAAACTATTGGTATTCTTTGTGAGTGTATGAAAATTGTTCAATTTTGAAGTCCTATCTACATAAGTGAGAGATGCTCCGTTTTAGAATCTCATTGCATTCGCGCTGCAAATCGTACCACGTACTCTCAAGAACGCTTGGTGTTGCATAACTTTCCTTCTTTTTTTCGTATTTTGAACGCATTCTTAGTAATGCAGTTATACCGCTACACTTACATTGCAACACTCCATTAGGCGTTATAAAGCTGTCTTGCCGTAGATATATTTAGACAATTGTATATCTGACAAGACGTCAACCTTTTCTAGTGGCAAATGCTCATGTTATCTAATGAAATGACGTTAATATGCTAATCGCAAATTCAATTTCCCAACTTTAATTTGTGACTACTTGTAAAATATACAGTAGAATTTACCTTTAATATTTTATTTAAATTGATATTTTATTACATATTTTGCTCTTTGAGTAGCAAATACATATTTCTTTGTCGTAAAACATTGTAAAAAAAAATATTAAATGCGATATAATAATACATTCATAACATTGGATTAGTTATAACTAGTTGTAATGTAAGAATAAGACTGCGGGAAGATTAGTCAACTGTATATTTTGTCAGTTCTCCCTTAATATCGTTGTTATTACCGATTTACATGAATGATCTAATATGTGGGTTCATATATCTGAATAAACAAATTTAACATAAAATTTTATAAACGAAAGTTAACTGACAGTTTACGCTGTTGTACAGCGCACTTTCTTGAACAGCGCATTTTTTACATAATAGAACTTAACAATCATTAAAGTATGAATACGTGTTACTCGTATCGTAATCGTATTATTATATATGATATGATTCATTGGATATATGATAGGATGTAATGTAACTATTTTCTTACTATACGGTCACGATTATCTAGCCTCAGCAATCAATGACGTTAACAGCATATTATTGTACATTTTAATACCAATTAGAGCTTTTTTAAATTAAATGTACTTAGAAAAGAGCAAAAGTCCTAAAGTATTTCACTCTATCCCGCTTTACAGATGCTATTACAGCGAGCGGCGGGTCGAAGAAGCTCAATTGTTCGGAACGGTTTACGAGTGAATTCATTCGCGCCGAAGCCTTCAGAGAAGGTATGGACACGTATAAAAAAGTCGATGTCTTAAAAGTGAATTATTTTGAATTATTTGATCTTTAAAATATATTTGTATGTATGTATGTAACATCAGGCCTGTAATTCCCGAATTATATTAACATCCAACCATGGAATAGGCTATGAGGCTATTATCATACATCGGGCACAAATCCAGACTTCCAGGCACGTGGGAGGGGGCTACTCTCCTCTGCCTATGTTTTCGGGGATTATAAGCGGGCTATTATGTTTGAGCCCACAGATTCATGGTGTAAGCTGGTGCCCAGGCTGACCAGATGTCAGTGCAGTATTTCATCGTCACATTTCCGTCCTGATCATCGCCATGCAACTGAGTCGAAATATTATGTTAAAAAAATGTATCGAAATATCATATAGTTCATATTAAACTAATCAAAATTTCAACTCAACTTGAACTTTATTATTTTATTATTTATTTACTTGATCGGCACCATAAGAATACAGTATTTGTAATCTAGAATCCAACTGAGCTACATATTTTGGTACGATCCAACTGCATTATAGGCAATTACGTCGTGCGCAAAGATGTATAGTTAAACAAAATTATTATATTGAATTGCAGTTAGTTAATTTGCACTAAGTTATTACACTTGAATACAAATAGAATAGGAAATAATAATAAAATTGAGACACTGAATAATTTGAAATTAAAATACATAGTTCCATCGTCTGTCTGTCAATATACTGTGTATTTGAATTAAATCATATACATTATAATACAATTGTCAATAAAAAATAGTTATTACAGATAGTATCAATTGGGTTTATTTTTAATTACTTTTTTTAAAGGTTTGTCAAAAAGTTACAAAGGCTATCAAAGTGGATATCTAGATTAATTTAATCTCTTAGTATTTTAGGTCGAGAAACACGGTTCACTGGTGAAGAACGGCCAGGGTTAGTTTTGCACGTTCTAGTTTCAAATAATTTACACTGGATTCTCGGTACTCTCGAGAGAACGTGGTATTGAAATTTATTCAAGAGGGACGGACAGTTTATATAACCATTTGTCATTTTGTGTAGAAACATCAAATCTGAGAGATCCCGACGAATGCATAGCTTGTCAAGATGGAAATGCTTTTTTTTTATCTGTGCTTATATTAAAAACTATGAAATGTTTCCATTGATAATATTTTGTGCAATTTTTTCTTTACTAAATAATTATTACCATTA
Source organism: Mimoniades ocyalus (assembly GCA_018245615.1). Classification (NCBI taxonomy): domain Eukaryota; kingdom Metazoa; phylum Arthropoda; class Insecta; order Lepidoptera; family Hesperiidae; genus Mimoniades; species Mimoniades ocyalus. Next base: position 245 of record DWDV01001861.1, on the reverse strand, counting down.
AAGCATGGCAGCAGTTCAGTATCAGTATAAATTGTTATACCAGAATAACGTGTTCATATAAAGAAAAAATATAATAAACTGCCTAATTGACTGCCTCGTTGGTCGTGTTTGTTGCAAGTGCGACTGCCAATCGGGAGGTCCCGGGTTCAATTCCCGGGTCGAACACTACAAAATTTTCTAATTTAGATTTTCTAGTAGTGGGTCGGAGTCTGGATATGTGCCCGATGCATGGCAATAGGCTCACC
>DWDV01001860.1:0-12433 GCA_018245615.1 Mimoniades ocyalus | reverse complement strand
CCATCAGGTGGACTGCATGCTCGTCTGCTACTTCCATATTATAAAAAAAAAGAAACCGAATCATAATTACAAAGAGGTCACCCCCTAAAATAAACGCCATCACGAATAATAAATTTTGGTGGTTTATGATTATGTTCCAATTTCGCTCTAATTAAATTCATGTGCTGATCGGTGGAGAAACTGGCATTACATTTGGACGTCCTGATGCAACGCCAAAATTTGGAACTTGTTCCGGTCCATCTGAAGGTGAAAGTGTATCCATCGATAATACCCAAAGGTTTTCCACACGTCCTCTTAACCCAGGTGACTGTAAACAATCAATTAAATTAAAAGAAAATCCAATTAATTGTATTTTGGCAGATTTGAATACAGATAGTTATAACACCGACGAACCATTCAGATTAAAATCCAGTATCAAAAATAATAAACTCAAACTGGCTGTGGCTGTGTAATAATTTTGGATAAACACAACTTCGTGTTCTATGTGCATAAACACAAACACCCACAATCAAATCATCATTTCAGCCCACAGATGTCCATTCCTGGATATACCTAAGCCTTCGCAAAACATCGTCCCAATTCACATAACAAATCGGATAATATACATAGTACAATTATTTAAATTGTATACGATTCCATTGATGTTGTAACAACAGCTGCGTCTAATACACAAAATAGAGGATAAAAAAATAAAAAAAAGTGTCGAATTTTTTTTAATAGCTGTTTGCTAGAATTATCAGAAACTTTTTATATCACACATATGACAACTGTCATAAACAACACTGAAAATTCAAATTGTCACATATGAGCGATCTTTTAAATTTTATAATAGACGCCATCGCGAATTACATAAGGCGGTGCGGCGTGGTTGTGAAGGAGTTTTCCACGAACGTAGTTGAATTCGTTGTCGGTGACGAAGCGAGCCTTGCAAGTGGCTCCGCGGGTGCAGCGCCAAAACTTTGAAGTGATTCCTTTCAGATGAAAAGTGAAAGTATAACCGTCGACTATTGATATCAACTTTCCGCTTGGTTTCCTCGCCCATGTTACTGCTATAACATCAATTTTAAATTACACATCTGTCCATTCACTAACAAAATATAAACGTAACATCACGCCTGTCATTCCCGAAGAGGTAGGCAGAGGAATGTAGAACACTCCCAAAATACTATAATAGAACACTAACAAAATATATTATGAAAAATCAGTTAATTTATATGTTTCATTTGACTTTATCGTTGTTTAAAATAGAATAAAACATTCGTTCGAGGTATGTTCATTTTTTAAGTAGCTAGCATTTTAGCTTTTCAACGGTAAATTAACAAATTTCTACTAAGGTGTCGACATTTACTGACCAGTTTACATTAATATTTTTACTAATACAGTGTGAAAATAAATCGTTTTCCAATAGTTATAATATTTTTGGGTGATCTCCACACGCTGCCATCTGTTTCCAAATCAAGAGAGTTTGTAATATGGTATAAACTACATATTTATATACATATAAATATACACTTACATAGATTTTTTTAACACTCAATCACAGAAGAAAAACTTGTACTTATCACAACAAAAATTTATTCTGAGTGGAAATCGAACCCACGACTTCTGGCGCCACAGTCACTTTCACTAACCACTGCAGCAACGGACCTAATAATAATAATTTAATTCTAAATTTGAAATTATAAACCGTAAACGTACTTAAAATTATTTCACAAATATCATCATAACATAATATACTCAAACAGCAATTACATACTATAAGGCAAATTTATTTCAATCAAAACAAGTGGTATTAAAAATACTCCCAATGAACTAAAACAAAATTAACATCACGCCTGTTATCTCGGAACATTTATAATGAAAATAAATAAACCATAGCAGGCTGCATATATAAAACTGGTAGCTATTTTTCTTAAAATATACATTTGTACAATGATTATCCGAGTTAACTAAGACAATTACAGGGGTGCTCGCGCTCAGGTCAAAATTATATTTTATTAAATAAAATATTTAATAAATTGGATCACGATGAGATTTTATTAAATAACAATGAGTCTTCTTGCTTCAAGTTTACATCTATCATTTACAAATTAAAGTCTGATTCCGTTATGTTTTTTAAAGAATGGAATATTTACAGATTATTGTTACCCAGTGTTGCTGACCTAAATTTTAAAGAATACACCATTGCGTATGATAAAAACTGGCGGGCTGTGGTTATGGATGAGATTCCCTCTGCAGTAGTTCAGGTCGTTGTCAGTGAGGAAATGAGCGTTACAGGTCGACGTTTTGGTGCAGCGCCAAAATTTGTTGCTCGTCGCACGCGCTTTGATAGAGTAGGTGTACCCGTCGATAATCGCTAACGGTTTCCCATAGTGATTCTTCACCCATGTCACTGTAGATGCAAGTAGTTTGTGGTCATAACATACACAAGCAACATAAGAATAATTTTTTAATTATATAGATTTTTCTAAATTTCGCTCCAAATTACAAAGCAGGAGATGAAAGTCCAAATCTATTTATTAAAATCACACAACCTTAGAATCTAGAAAGAAAACCCTTTACAGACTACGAAAGTAGGCGCTGAATGATTATGAGTGAGATTTCCTTTGAAAAAAATATTTTCGTAGTCCGTAAAACCGGCATTTCAACTCGGTCTTCCTGCATCGCTAAGACATGGTGAAGGAGCTCCTGGACTGATGGTGAGTGAATATATATCCATTGATGACAGCAAACATTTTACCTTGATTATTTTTTACCCATGCAGTGGCATGGCACACAGAAAAATCATTGCATTAAATATCTGTTATTTGGGTACGTACCTACAAAACCTTTCTACAAAATACCATATGAAAAATTCAAAAACAAAGCATACACATTTTAACTAGAAAACTCACCTCAAAGTGATTACGTTGAGACCAGGGATTGCAATCCCGCAAAACGGGATCCTGCATTTCGCATAGGAATCAATAGATAATAGGGAAAGTAACTGTATACAAGGGACATTTAATTATCGTGTATTTAAAATGAAACCGTCAATTTCATATTGTAAGAAAATAACTTACACGTTTTCATTTAATATAATATATTGCATACACATATTATAAACTTGTAATGGTAAGTACTTATCCAATGTTTAATATAAATTAATTAGTGAGCATACGTATATTATTACATATAATACTTGTATTGTAATGGACTCAGGGGTAACTCATGGGAGTTCATAAAAGAAGACCTCGGATAGGTCGGAAACGTTACACCGAAGTTACACGGATACATACAATAAATTAACTTCGAAACGTTTAATAGTAAAACCTTAAATGCTTACTTTTGAACACACAAAAACTGTCTATGTACAAATTATTATATTGAAATGTCATATTCGAAATTAGCATTGAAACACGACGAAACTACGTAATACTGATATTCAGGTAAGTGAAGAATAATTTATAGCTAAAACTAAGTTCCGCCAACCCTTAGTTAGCGCGCGTGGCAGAACATGGCCTTAATTCTTCTCCAAGTACAAGTATAAGGAGGCCCGCATCCCAACAGTCCAACTATAAAACACATCACACCATATGATATAATAATTATGCTTCTACTAACGTAAGCGTTATATTTTGTAGTAGACGCCGTTACGTATGATGTAGGAGGGCGCGGAGTGATTGTGTTCCAGGTTGCCTCTTATGTAGCTCAGGTCGTTGTCGGTGAGGAAGCGGGCTCTGCACAGCGCGCCCCGCGTGCAGCGCCACGATATAGTGGTGGAGGCGCTCTGTTTGAAAGAGAAAGTATACCCGGCGATTATAGCTATCCTTTTCCCACACCGGTTCTTTATCCAGGTAACTGAGGAAAAAATGTAAAACTGTAATAATGAAACATTATTCATATACATCACGCTAGGTCCCTTAAGGGGTACGCAGAGCACCGAGTGCCAGTCTCTATCTATACAGACTCGACGAGCTTCTTCCATATTCATCACATTTCATACTCCTAGGAAAAAACATAGGAATAGCATACTTATCTACCGCCGTGATTTTACGTTAAGGCTTGTGTACATTAAGAGTACAGAAGTACCTATTTATTTGATACAGTACCGTACAATACAATTACGCCGCCGTTTAAATAAAACACGCCGGTATTCTTGAATACGACAAATAAGTATTATTGCGTTATACATTATTGTTTAATATAATGTAGGTATACTAAAGTATTACGACTTGAAGATCTTATAATATTTGATTTAATAATGTCTTTATTAATATCACTCGTTCACTTGTGTCAACATTTTTATTTCACCTTTATTGGATTTCACGTTATTGGCTTTCAGTGTAAGTAAAAAGAAATATTTGTATTTGTGTAAGAGCTGTGGATTTTTTTTATAAAATACAAAAAAAAAAATTGTGTTACGAAAATTGTAAATGGTAAGTTTTCAATAAAGACATTTTCTATCACATCACATATAATCACATCATATAACATCACATTTCTATCTTTTTAATCACAAAATTTTAGTCTAGCACAAAAAAAATAGGATAAAGTTGTATTCAAAAAATTCGCCTCTTTACAGTAACCGGTACATGAGTGACGAAATACTAAAGTATAAATGATGTATGTAATGAAGTATGTATGTAATGAAGTATACATGACTGTTCAGGAATATCCTCTTAATTTCACTGCTACCTTAAATCTTATAATACACGCCGTTCCGTATAATGTAGCGGCCGGGTTGGTGGTTGTGATCAATGACGGTTCTGATCACCCCTTGGCTCTTGTCGGTGATGATACGCGCTCTGCACGGTGTCCCGGAGGTACAATACCAGTGATCCGTGCTGTCCGTCTTCCGGTGGCGATAAAAACTGAAGTCGTTGTACACTAACATCTGCTTACCATTTCTGTTGAGAACCCACTGAACTGAAACGGAAATTATACGATATTTTCACCATACGATCGTCATGTTTTTAAATCATACAATTCCGTAACCAACGAGGCTCGTAGAGGCATGTATAATAGAGAATAGTCCGGGTATAGTCGCGTCTCACGACACCCTGGTAACTTGCAGGGGATCGGTGGTTGTATTCTTATGTAGGTACTTCGCACCGACACTGATAATATTCAGTGTATATGTATAAATATCCAGAACCTCAATACGCATTATGAAAATATTCACGTGACTAAAAATACGGAATGCATCAATGAATTTGTAACTTGATCTTTTTAAAGTTAATATTTAATTTTCATTCCAGAAAATATCTAAAAATGGAAAAGAAAGAAAGAAAGAGTGAGAAATAAAGAAAGAAAGAAAATAATGTTTATTTGATACGTAACACAACAATCAAGTAATAAAAAAGTATACATAAAAAAAACTATCATGTTAAACCCATACACAAAAGCCCAATATTATTTCAGTTCGAATGTTAACCCGCAGACTTTCCACAACTTCTATTACCAGCAGACACCGTTCCGAAACGCTATTTTATTTAGGGGCGTTGGGTGATGAACTAAAGTCTAATGCAAACACCGTTGCGTATAGCGTATGGGCGCGGTTTGTGGCTATGTATTAAATTCGAACGGAGTACTTCACCGCCCTTGGAGGTCGTGAACCTGGCATTGCAAATGTCAGTTCTACTGCACCGCCAAACATCGGAGGCCTTTGAACGTGCGTCGCAGTAAAAAGTGTACCCGTCCACCAGAGCCAGCGGTTTCCCACTCTGGCTCACGACGTACGAGACTGAAAGAAAAAAATGGATAGTACGAGTAAATGATCCAATACACACATAACCTTAATATGCGTCATAATTATTATTATAGGCAGTAATTATAAAAAAGAATCTATTTATACATCTTCACGCCAGTTCCCTTGCGGGGTTAGGCAGAGAGCACAGAGTGCCAAATATCTCTATTCTTGCACGCCCGTCGGGTATCTTTTTATATTGTCACAAAGCCGATTGATATAACAGTAAGGGTAATAAAATTCTTGTCATGCTAAATGTAAAAGTCATAGTCAGTAGTAGTAAAATGTGATAGTCAGTCCTCTTATCATCCTACTGTTAGACAGGGATTGATCTTTTCAGAAAATGATTCCGCCATGCTGCTCCAATGCAGATTGGCAAGATTAAAATATTATCTCAAATGCAAAATGTTATATTATATGTAATATCAGTTTTATTCATAATGAATAATATTATCACTACAGCACGCGGAAACAATAATTGTAAGCATTTTATGAATATAAATACGAAACTGATTAAACTCTTCTTGACTCTCACCATTTTTATTTCTCGAAATCAACACACACAAAACAAATTCTTAATTGTGACAAAATAGTAGAGACTAGACTTAAAACAAACAAAAAAAAGACAAAATAAGAAAAAATGTATACAACAAATACTGTAATTGATTGCGTATTGTATTTATCTTAAAATCAAAACAATGTTACATATAAAAATCTAATGTGTTATAGACATAAAAAAAGTACTATTTCATTCGTTCAATAACATAAAATACAAGGAATTTTTTTAAAATGGGATGTAACATTCATTTTGAAATTTGAAACTTATGGAATAACAATAAATAAAGTAATGCACAGAATTTTCTGACTCAATTTGACTTCCATTCTGAGTTTTATTTCTGAATTTTAATCACTAACATATATTTATATGTAGTTCTATACATTATACATTGCAAGAAAATTAATAAATCACCGCGCCAGGTTCGTACTAGGGAAGGCAGAGAGCACAGATTGCCAAAATCATTACCTTACTAACCTTTAGATACAGTTAATTAACTTAAGACAACTCACATTATCACAAATTCTTATGTTTCACCCAAACTAACGATCCTAACTAGGTTTTTTTATGCAGAAACAAAAGGAATATCCCGAATCGTTCAACAGAGTGATACATCTGCTTCCTAATCGGTAGATATTAGAATATTGTATTTAATTAGATAAAATTTAAGGGTTTTCATACTCTGTGTTTGCATCCAAGGCATCCATACACGATATATAAGACGGGCCTAATGGAAAGCATAATTAAATGTATTTCATTCACTAAAATCCCAATCAATAATGAATTTCTTTGTACGCCCAACTTATTAAATTTTTTGTAATACTTATCAGTTGTACAAGTATCAGACGGTGACCGACTAGACTATGCAGTTTAGATACTGTTTTTACTTTTATTCAATAAGTAAGATTTTGACACCACTTAATGATAATATTTTACACATGAAACAACAACATGAACAAGAGGAAACACCATTATATTACAAAAACATTACAATCACACGTCTTTTTGCAATTGAATAGCAATTTCAACACGGTTGTGTTCCAGTGTGGAAACAAATCGCGCGCGGTACAAAAAAGGAATTGTGCCCGAATCAATGATAACAAAATCAATAACAGTGACATTACACAGTAGCAATAATAGAGATTAGACGCAGGTGTCAATGGAGCGCAGGGGGTCTTAACATAAATTAGTACGTAACACCACGCCTATAATCTCCGAAGGAGTAAACAGATGAGTGTAGTACAACTCCCACTTTTCACTAGTTATGTTTATGTCCCAGTATGGAATAGGTTGTGAGCGTATTGCCATGCATCGGGTACAAATCCAGACTCCGAGCTGCTACGAGAATTTTTTGTCAGAAAATGTAGGTTAGAAACAATCAATAATACCTGGACCTGAAAGTTAAACCCGGGACCGCTCGAATAGCAGCCGCGTTTGCAGGCACTCGACAAACGAGGCAACACAACACAAAAAAAATGTTAAAACATTACATTGACAACTCAAAAGACACAGCCGAACATTGCAAAATACTTACATTTTAGTGCATACATACATACACGTAATTAAATTCTAAAATTACACGTAATGAAAAGGAAAAAAAGTCTATTTATAGCAGCGTTAGAAAAGGACATATTTTTCATTAAATCAAAACGCTCAAAAGTCGAATTTTATGGGTTCTCAAACCTTGTAGTAGATTCCGTCACGTATTATGAACATCGGCGGGTTGTGTAAATGCCTCAGCTGCGCGGTTATGACGACACCGTCACAGCTCATTATGAACCTGGCCTTGCAATGTCCCCAGCGGGTGCACCGCCAGATATTGGTCCTCGTGCCCCGGACCCCGCAGTAGTACGTATACCCGTGAATTATGGCCAGTTGTTTTCCCGCTGAATTGCGTACGAATCTAACTGCGGAAAAATGATTATATTAAAGGATATCCCAAGTTTAATTCCACGTTACATTTATGTGCGCAATAAAAATATTGATTCACCAAACACATTGTAGACTTGCACATTATAGAAAACCCGAACACATTGTAAATGATGACAGTTAAAAACTTTTCCAGGCATTTTTTTAACGGAAACTAATCGCGTGTTACAGGTTCAAAGAACTCTCCGGTGTTAATTAAAATAAATACGCGATAATGGATCATACCAGAACAAAGTGTAAACTAAATTATTTACACGTAGCTCCCATTAACTAGCTTAGCAAAAGCTCTGATACAGCTGAGTTTGTATCAATATCAGAAGCAGTGATCGTGCTTCTAGAGCAATCAAATTGCCGCAATATTCTCACAATTAATTATTTTACTGGCTTCTCTACTTCATAAAGCAATTGTGACAACAGAAAAGATAAGTGTGAGTTACATTTTAAATATGAGAGGATGTAGAAAATTCGTATACAAGGTAATGTATCAAAAGACAAACGTTTGGATCAGGTTTAATAATTTCAAAATACTACAAGTTACGAGATAATAATACATAATTATCAATAACAACTCACTATTATTTGTAATAATAACGGAACAACATCCTATACAATAACAACTAAATATAAAAATTAATAAATACTTTTTTATTCAATTATAATTTCATATGTTTCTAACGAAACGATAAATTTCTATCAGTACAAGGTTGTAAAAACGCATCGGTACCGGGCATTTTCGAACATTTCGAATACGCTGCGTATCTGAAATTATTCGAATAACACTGACATAATTAAACGAACTATCTAATTATAATACCGGAGATCGATTGCTTAACGTGCTCTCCGAAGCACGGAAACAAATATTAAAACTTGCTATTAATTCAATTATTCAAGGGTTAATTTTATCCTCGTCTGTTCTTGCTGAATTAGACATTTTATCTATGTGAAGCAAGTACATCATTGTTTTACTGTTAGTAGTGCCATCTTCATATACACAAGACTTTTCTACAGAATAAATAAAAGTAAAAAATAAGAGAGACCAATCAACTTACAGAGTTGAATCATCGTGATACGTGATTGAATTATCAGTCTCTTAATATCGTTCGTCATACATTTTATTCAAATTATGAAATTTTAAATTGCATTGGAACCATTCGGGCATGTTTTTATCAATCATTCCTTCCTTGTACCGATGGGCGCTTTAACAATTGACATTCTCCATGACTATCAAATAACGAAAATTCTGATGATACTCGACACTCTAATCGTATTAAACATCAATAAATTGCCTACATAGCAATAAAAAATGCTGAATATATTTAAGACAGTAATATACAATTTACACAATTAAACAAAGCGTATTTTTTCCATGAAAAAATACAATATTTACAATATTTTATAACGATTGAAGAATAAAATTTTTCACAGTATTCTCTGAAATATGAATTTCGGGCATACGTCGGGCATTTTCATGTAAATTACGTTGAATTTGGAAATGGCTATATCACAAGAAAATTACATTTTTACAAAGCACCCATCACACGTGATTTGAGAGGTGAGATATATGAGTTTAACAAAATAGTACGTAGCCACAGACAGCTTGTGATCTCAAATTCAACACGAATAAGAATTTATATTTCACAATACCAACGAATTCTTTTCGATTTGCTGACAGACGTTCGATAAAATCAACAACAAATTCCTAATATAAAATTCGTGAACTGTCCGTCAATATCGAGGATAAAATAATAGCTGGAAATCTCCAATCATACCTGTTTAGATTTTTGTCCCGTGGTTAATTGGTTAGAGTGCTTACATATTATGAGTAGGATAGGGAAGGCCGTAATTATGGATAAGGGCCTCCCGTCCAAAACATCTATGTCTCTTCTTCACTTTCACTAACATTCCATTGTGGATCATGATTGATGGTCGCTCGTGAGTGTGGACTAACGTTGTCACCCGCACCACTTGTCCGGAGTAGGACGCCTTGAACCTAGCCTTGCAAGGATACCCTTTGGTGCATCTCCACATGCTTCCGGATAAGTTGGTACCCATCTTGTCGCAGGAATAATATGTGAAGCCATCGAAAACGGCCAATCGTTTGCCGTCTTTGTTGTAAACAAATGTAACTGCAACAAAATCATTAAAGTGTTAATTTCATCTTTTGACCGATAAACGTAGTTTGGATTTAATGGAGGAAATGAAAACATGACCTGATAATGGCAAAGGAAATGGTGATCAAATAATATCAAAAAACTTTTAGAAAATTCTTGAAAAAGATTTATTTTTTCTTTTAAATTTGGAAACATCTATTTTACTTTTATAAATATTCATCTTTTGATAACAACCACTAGCTTTAAGCTTTTCTACTTTGAATGTCGTAGTTGGGTGTTTGCTTCTTTTTAAAACAGCCCTTCTAATTTCTAAAGTAGGTATAATATTATGACCAAAATACATGTACGACCAAATAAATGTATAAACACAATACTCTCTCATGCCACTATCAATTATAACTCATTATCTTGTGACCCGCGAAACATTTTACATTTACCGAAAGAGTAATTTTATATTCTATAACGGCAAAGGAATGCAAAGCGAAGAGACCATGACGTTTAAGTATTTTCCGTGTAGTTCTCTAAGCTAGACAGCCTTCAGACAAAGCTGCCAATCTGTATTTGATAAGCGTGGTAGACTACAACCCAAACTGTTATCATTGTGAGAGGACATACGTCTTTATTACAAAAGCCATAAGAACTATAACAGCGTTGATGACGATGGTGGTGATGATAGTCAGCATAACACCAATGAATTGGTTATTCAATCATAATTTAAAATCACAGCGCCACAGTGGAGTGGAAAACATACAAGCATCTTGAATATATCTCCAACGTCCATAACATATTTAAACACGTATGTGTGTATATGTAAAAGATAAAACATATGTATATATAAAAACATTTTTTTGTAGAAATTCTTTAAAGGCACACAGCTTAAAATGTACCAGTAATTAATTCCTGTAAATAAAATTGTTGTACATACGAGTACCTCTCGTTTAAACCTTCATTGATTAATCGTTATATTATATCGTTAATAAAATAATCGTCCCACGATACTTATGTATTTCTTATGAAATTTCTTCGTCATTTTATCGTCCAAATAATTCTTAGTCATGCAATATAAGTAGGCGTAACAACTAACATTTTGAAAACCCCATTTTCAAATTTTAAACAATGTAGGTACATTATAGTACACAAAAACTTTTTGGTCACATATACATACATATGTACAAAACCACAATAATTAGAGAATAGTACATATAATCTATTGTTAATGGTTATGTTCGTCACCTTGTTTGACTATGACACCCTCCATTGTCGTGAGGAAAGCTTTGCACCCAATAGATCTCTTCACACAGCGCCATCTAGTTTTGTAGGTTGTCGAATAGTCTTTTATGTACCTATTGTTATTGTATACGATGGCCACTTGGCCGCGACTGGATTTCACGAAATATGCGTCTGAAATCATAGTTTATTTGAGTATTCTGAACATACAACGATCTTAACTAACATTTAACATATCTATATGTCGCTATTTATAATTTAATAACATAAAATAAACATTCACGTTACTACCAGAAACTATCATTTTTAAACGTAAATTGTAATAAATTTAAACAGAGAGAGAACGTTATTCTCGATAAATTGTCACAAAACTTACCTTAACAAGAAGTTTTTAACTTTTCTTCAACCATGTGATTGTAAGTCAAATGTATTGCCGTTAGGTCCTATATAGACACAACGTACTCTTCGGGCAGTATTTTTTTTATTATAGTATTTCTTCTGCTTCTAGGATGATACGATATGATACGATTAATGATAATGTCCAAGTTTCAAAAATTAAGTAATAATACTGACACCTAAGTTTTTTCAGTTACACAATAAACATGTTGGCACAAGTGCTCCCTTGCGTGCTTACTGCTTGTTTCACGCTTACTTCATTCATAAACTCGAAAATCAAAGAAAACAAAATATTCGATCTTAACGAACTTAAATACATTATAAAGGTAAGGATTTGTGGTGTTTTACCTATTAAATTGTTATAATATTATTGTTTTGTAGCAGAAAAAAGTATAATTATAATTAATATTATTTTATTGACTGCCTCGTTGGTCGTGTTTGTTGCAAGTGCGACTGCCGATCGGGAGGTCCCGGGTTCGATTCCCG
>DWDV01001859.1:0-12435 GCA_018245615.1 Mimoniades ocyalus | reverse complement strand
GAACCACTACTAGAAAATCTAAATTAGAAAATTTTTGTAGTGTTCGACCCGGGAATCGAACCCGGGACCTCCCGATCAGCAGACGCACTTGCAACAAACACGACCAACGAGGCAGTCACTTTTTAGTAATACTCTCAAGTATGTATGGGTTACCATTTGTTGGTTGACCTAATAAAGTAATAAATGAATAATTACAAGTTTAATTTCCACATAGTGTCAGAACGTAGTTATATCACACACCTGTTTCATTACTGTCGTCTTATAGACAAACCATGTTTCCACAATGAACTTGAATGCAAGTACATCTTGCCTAGTTCTTTAGTAGCTTATCCAAGCTGCTTTTGGGGTACAGTAATAATATCTGTCCGTTTTGTAACATAATACGTGTCCAGGAACTTATGGCAGTTATCAAACGTTGCAGAGAACAGAAAATATACAACGCGAACTATATTGTTTTTCTTTCTACGTGCTTTCCCCTCCGATTGTAGCTTTGGATGAAATATATTGCTAAGAAAATTATTTTTTGATGAATATAAACATTCATATGGCACGTAGTTACCGCAAGTCACAGATTTTCGGGATGGATATCAAGTACAATTTGAAGTACCACTTTGGATCGTTAACCAACGTTATGAACCTTGAGGACTATGTTGGAACGTCATTCACGTCACTATAACAACATCCTGGAAAAAAGTTGAGTATATAGATTTCCTTACGACGTTTTCCTTCACTGTTATATTAAAAAATGTTTACTAAACTATATAGGTTTCTTGAGTGTGAGCTCTTCTCGGTGATACTGCGAATTATATATATTTGCAGTAAGGTTCCGGTTTACGGAAAATGCCAATTTCAAATGCGCGGTGTCACGTCTCGCGCTATTGCAAATATTATTGTCTAATGTTCTATAATATGAATTGTCATATGGAAAAATGTAATTCGTGTCAAAAGTTTGGCGGTGTTTTTCGTCATTCATTGTAAACTCAAGTAATATTGTACAGTAACAGTTGTTGATCAGTAACAGAGGGCCTCGTTGGTCGTGTTGGTTGCAAGCGCGACTTTTGATCAGGATGTCCTGGGTTCGAGTCTCGATTTGTGCCCGGTGTATGGCAATATGCTCACCACTAATTCTATAGTGGAACGTAAACATGGCTGGTGAAACGTGGGAGTGTATTACACTCCTCTGCCTACCTCTTCGGGGATTACAGGCGTGATATTACGTATAGTAACAGTGACATATTATGTATGTTGCCGATATCAATAATATAGTTTTTTAGCACTAATTGCTTAGTCATGCACGATTACTACCTCTTCCATTTTCCGGAGTACATTTCATTGTTTGATGTGAAAATCGTATTGTTTCTAAGATGGTACGTGACTTGGAATAGATGTCGGTTATCAGACCTCATGAAGCCGGCAAATATGTGTCACATATTTCTGTTACTAAGCAGAGTATAGCAGGGGATGTCCGTAAATTGAACACATATATCTATATCAAGGTCTATATTCTATATTCACAAATAGGTCAATTTGTTTTGTATGATTAATTAAGTATTGTAATCTTATAACATTTCTTGAGCGTAAAAAAGAATATTTATAATACAAGAAAAGAAACAAAAAGCTTATGTCCTTCCTTAGGGAACAAATGATAACAATATTATATTAAAATACATTCCTTTTAATGGAAAAAAAGTAGAAAACAAGTAGTAGGTAGTAACAGTTACATTAAAAATTATAACTTCTGCCTGCTACTGCGGTATACAAATAAGTTTGTATGTTTGTCAGTCCGTCAGTATCCAGCGTTTCAGCTGTGACAATACATAGATAGATAGATATATTTGTCGTTTGTAATTTTTAACTAATTTATTATTTCAGTCTACTGACTATTTAGTTGCCTACATTCTCCTTTGATTCTTATTATTATTTTTTCTGATGATTATTATTATTACACCAGGTACCTTATGGCAAAAGTGGAACAAATGCCAAATATTTATATCCATATATAAATATTTTACTTTCAGCAACTCTTCGCAAAATTTATTAACGCTTTAGTAATAATATACGCCAAAGATCTATTGTTGTCTTTAAATGGCGCTTGGTCTATGGAGATCTATGGAGATCTATGGAGATCTAAAGTAAAGATATGGATCTTTACTCTAGAATTTCACACAACACGGATACCGTGGAACACAAAGGGAAGCACACAAACGGTTTGTAGTTTGTCACAGACGTTTATGCTTTGCAATTTGTTGCATCATAAGCTGCGTGAGTATAGTTCGTCAAGAATTTCGTGTTTGTATTTTAATAGTTAAAGATTTGTATGTACTCGTATAAAACGATATAGTATAGTATAATATATTGTATAGTGACGATGCACACGAAGTGGCTGGTAGCGGTTGGATGCGAAGAACTAAAGATCGAGTTCTGTGGCGTGCTGTCGAAGAGGCCTATGTCCAACAGTGGACTGAAATAAGCTAATAAGGATTACGGTAAATAACTTTAGGTGGCAAATTCATGAGAGACGTTTTGCGAATCTTAATTCCCTTCAGTATAAGCTTTGAGTAGTGCTGTTTTAGAAGCAGTCTTGCTGTTAGCTTTAAAACGAGAGTTCCATTCTCACGTACTAACGTTTGGAAAATATTTGTCTGACAAATTCTTCTTTGCATTTGAGCTAAAAATTCCATTTAATTTTTAATACTATTTATTTAAAGTATTATAGCAAAATACTACTAAACAGTAATACATAAGTAATAATGGTACAGCAATAATACTATAAATTAATATTATCTACGTAGGCATATCAATAAAACATCATATATGATATGGAACTGATATTCTAACAATCTTACTTCTTACAATATTCGGAAGTTCTCATATGAAAATTTATTACTATTGAAGCTGTATCATGTCCCATTTTTATTCCTAAAAGGTTTTCTTTTAGCATCCTTCAGGGTGTAATGAAAAGGTTTTCATGTCTTTTTTGGTTCAAAGTCTCGTTAAAAGTTGTTTTGTTATCCGTTCCATTAAGATTCATTTTTACAGCGGAATCGTATTACTAAAAAACAGTCTAGAACTGTCTGTAAATAAATAATTTCACTAATGAAACGGAAAAACGATGACATATTTATGTAGAATAAACAAATTTGTGTCAGACTTCATAACGAGGCTGTAACAAAAACGTCTCACATAAATCCTCTATTTACAGGGAAGACATATATATTATTTTATAAAGACTAAACATCATGAAAATTCGTTTTCATTAAACGCCAAATGTATTTGAATAAAGTATGTATAACTATAAGACGTTATATACTTTGTTAAAATTATTATTAATGGCTATGGGCATGCGATAATAGAAATTGGTATTGTAATGTTATGTAACATTTGATTATGGCATAGATACGAAGAGATGTCTGGTTGAGACAAATGGCTGCCGGTGTTCGTGCAAAATTAGTGATTAATCGACACTAATGTATAATTCGTATTCCAAACTAATAATTGTCACAGTTAGTGATTATACTCGTACAGTTGTTAAGGACGTTCGCAGTTGTTATTCTTAGGTTGAGGTTGAACTAGTCGTTAAATTTTGGTAGATTCCTTAAGGGTGCTTTATACTTCTCCACACTCACGGTTTCGTTATTAACTAGTAAATTTGCGCTGAAGCAAAGAAACACAACGCTTATAAACATATTATGTCGTATATTAAAATTGATAGTTGCTAGGTACATTCATTACAATATTTTTATGGTTCATTAATGACATAATAACAATTAAATTTTGCGATAAAAATATCTCATTTAATAATAAAAAATATCTCATGAATACTATGACAAGACCGCCCATGATGTTAAACGTGGTCGTGGTGCGTGACATTAGATAGTTACAGTGGGACAAAACGACGTATAGCCACGACAGATGGCGCTATCCGTGGATATATGTATCCACGGATAATTAATCGTTGAACCTTAATCGGTTTTAGTGTTCGATTAGCCGAGTCCAAGATGCTGTAGCAAATTTGTGATTTTATATCATGTTTTGAATAAGTGTAAAAGTTCGTTAAGGTATAAAAATTCGCAAAACTCTTTCCAGGCTTTAGTAATCGCTGTCATTTCGGTCCACAGGGACCTGTCGTTTCTCTTGCTCACTGAGCTAAAAGGTCTATTAGGTTTGTGGTCACAACAAATTGCTGTCTTATTTGGATTTGCATAATAATTATCAAAATCGCTGCCTCGTTGGTCATGTCGGTTGCAAGTGCGACTGCCGATCAGAAAGAAGGTTCTGGCTTCTAATCCCGGATCTGTTATTATTGGATTTTTCTAGTTTTGATTTTATAGATGTGGCTTGGAGTCTGAATATGGCAATAGGCTCACCACCTATTACATAGTGGTACGTAAACGTAACTGATGAACCGTAGGAGTGTACTACACTTCACTGCCTACTTTACGGGGATTACAAGCTTGACGTTAGGTAAAATCGTACATTGTTCTCTGAAGATACCAAAACCCGATGTAACCCGTACACCAGTTAATTTCAGTTCTATAATAATATCCATTCAGAGCACGGAGGTCTTTAAATTAATAGCCCTTACTATTATAGGTCAGGCACAGCGCATCTGCTACGACAAGATTGATCTAAACTAGGTTATGATAGATCACTTTGAATCGTTCCATCGTTGACAGCTAATTGATTTGCTATGATGTTTTTGTAGATTTTAATATGTGCATTTATTTCTGGTGCGGTGATAGCTTAGTGATTTTTATTTCAGGCACCCACATCGGGGGTATGGTACTCACATACTGGCATGGGTCTTTGAATCATAACTTTACAAAACTACCTTTATAGATTTAATATCGCATGGTGTAACTGTGAAGAAAAACTCTGTATATTTTCTCGTAACTCAGTATCTGCATTCTGCATTGCTCAATTTAATAAATCATAAGCGATCTCTAACCTTGTTAGAGTTACATAACGGTTCGCCATTTATAAACACATTCTTTTTGTTTGATTGAGTATAAAATACACGATGATGATGAATATAAAGATATACAACCGATATTAAATAAACATATACATATATAAAGTATAAATAACAAAAATAATTGAACATTTTCAATATTTTTATGTACTTAATTGATGAAAAGTGCGAGTGAACTGCATACCTCTAGCCAGCACTTAAGGGGTTACAGGCGTGATGTTCCGTTTATATATTATACACACCATTCAAAGTGTGTGTCATAACTAGGAACGTATAGATGAACAGTAGCTACGCATTCTTGATCCTCACAGCAGGTGCTATCACGGGTGACCGCACGGCGCATCGCTATGACAAGATTGATCGACAATCGGTCATGACGGATCGCTCCACGCGATGCATGTGATTTATCGGTGGCAGCTAATTGATTCTAGCTCGTTCGATCGCTTCTGAACTAGAACGTCTGATTAGAGGTCATTTGCTACACATGAGACGAGCCGAATTAGAACTTGCTGTACGCAATTCAGTTCGGTACGGTTCGGTACACTTACGTTACATGTGTGCATTGGTTGTTAGAGGTGTCACGTGTGTGAAATATATCTTTGAGTGTGCTGGAATTATGTCTAAATTTTACTTGTTTAAGTATAATTTTCACTAGTAAGCGAGTGTTTGCATTGATTTGTACCGATTTGAAACTTGTTTAAATTGAGTCATTGGTGAACTAGATGTAATAAATAACCGGCGTTCGACGTAGTTACATGTTTAAGTTTCGTTTCTTATTCATTTGAGCAAATTATAATTTCCATTTCAATACATTTGACTGCCTCGTTGGTAGTCTTAATGCAAACGCGAATGGCGATGGGGAGGTCCTGGGTTCAAATTCTGGGTCAGGTACTATTACATTTTTCTAATTTACATTTTCTAGTAGTGGCTCGGAGTTTGAAAATGTGCTTGGTGTATGGCAATTGGCTCACAACCTATTCCATAGTGGGACGTAAACCTAACTGGTGGAGCATTGGAAAGTATTACATTCCTCTGCCTACCTCTTCGGGGATTACAGGCGTGAAGTTACGTTTAGTTACATTTCAGTACATTGACATAACCTGCTCTTGAAATTTCTTAACAATCTGGACAACTTTCTCTTATACCTAAATGTAGGTCCATAGCCATATACATATGTTCAATACGTGACCTACCTGAAACTTGAGAGCATTTAAACAAATACCTAAAATAATACTAAATGATACTACCCTTTATCACTTTATTTTATAGTGCCTTAAAGTATCGTCCTTTCTATAAAATAAAAATTGCACTCCGGGAGTGCCGCCGGCAGTGAAAAATTGAATATTAACGTTGTGCATTTTTGATATTATGGAATGCTTAGGGAATAATTTTGCACGAATTGCTTTAATTATCAGTATGAAAGTACTATCATTTACGTGGTAAAATACGAGTATTCATATTCATATTCATTTATTGCGCTATCGTACACAAACATGACAACCGTCCGTCAACCGTCAACTCCGTCTTACGAATATTCGATCAGGTCACGTGTCCTGACGCGAGTTAAACATTTTTTACCCATCACAAAGAGTGCATAACGCCGCTAAAGAAGTGTTCACTTCAAAAACAAATTGAAACGCCTGTTTTTTATTTTTCTCATTGGTTGTCGGTTCTAGTTACGGGTACGCAACGTTAAAAGATTGTTCGTGCTCTAATTCAGGTTCATAAAACTTTTACCAGCGAACAATAGCGCTAAAAGCGGGGCATCTTTCCTCCAGCATTGTGGCTTCCGTAATCTACCGACTGTATTGACTTGCCTGTATTATCGATTTGTGTTTCGAAACGATTAGCGTTCCTTAACTGAAACGTAAATCGAAAAACATTAGGTTTTATGAAACTAATGGTTTTAAAATTTTGTTTTTTTTTTCATAAAATTCTTAAGACTGTATATTAATCTTGTGTACAACATTTAGGTTTAGGTACGAGCAGAATTCGATAAAAAATTACATAGCATTTATGTCCCAAATATTTAAGTTATATATCGCTAAAACAACAATATTAAAATTTGTAAATCCAAACAAGTTTTCGCTTTGTTTTCTCCATTAACATAATTATGTATTATTGAAGCGGCAAATACGCATTCAAGCGACCTGGATATTAAGTAGTTGTATCGTTTGCTTAGCGGTGAGTTTGTTAGCTTACGTATAACCCAAACTAAAACAAAACATTGACGGCCCTGAAAATTAATGGGAGGAATACTCACGTGGACGATTTAACAGCATGAAGGTTGGAATCTAACGCAAATATGTAATAAACAAATATGTACGAAACAACGCGATAAATAAAGAGATTCCCAGCTTTATCAAATTGCTTTATACCTTGTAAGTAAGGTAGATAAGGTGAATTTTACGAAAAATGTGAAAAATGTGAATAAAATATATCCGAGGTACGGAACCATGCACTTACATTACAAACCTGCTTGCCCGTCCAACTCAATCTACGTCGCGAAACTTTTCCGTTTTTACCGTTAACGTAACGTATTGATTTATTTCTTTTTATGCTTTTTTTTCGTGAAGCCCCAACAGTCAGTCTATCGTACCAGCCTGTATTTGGTGGTCTGTGGTAGCTTATTTTTTCAGCACTCACCTTTTTTCCTGGTGAAGTTTAAATTGCTTTAGGGGTCGCGGTAGGAGATTCCTCGATTTTAAATTAGTGGTTTTGTAACGTGTTCATCGAGGTTGAAAAGTGTCGGGAGTGATAAAGCGATTAAACGTTAAACGAACCTAACGTTGAATTGGTGAGGTTAGTATTGTGGATGATGTAATCCATTCCTGCACTGGTATTTCTGAAGACGCAATTATTTTCGGAGACCAAGTTTTAGGTAGGAGTTTCTTATACTAAATTTGTTTTTGAGAATGTTTCTTATTATCTTTCTTTCGTCGCTATTTGGCTAACAACTTCTATTTCTATCCGTCTGCATCGAGGCTAATAGTTACCTAGCATTATACCTAATAGAGATACAGGAATTTCCTGATTACTTCCTATACTATGGTTTGTGCTTAGCAGGAAGTATTAAATCGCGCAAGTGTTGCTGGAATATGGACATAGAAGAAAAAAAAATACGCGTACACAGTTCGAAAGTCCGACTGTATTGTATGCGGTAAAATTTTAATATTAACGACTACTTACAGATATACGAAATGAAAGATGACGTTAAAGCTGCCTTATAATAAACTAACGTAAACGTAACATCACGCCTGTCGTCCCCGAAGAGGTAGGCAGAGGAATGCAGAACACTCCCACGTTTCACCACTTACGTTTACGTCCCAAATGGAATAGGTGGTGAGCCTATTGCCATACACCGGGCACATATTATATAATAAAGATATAATAAAATACTTTATTTATGTATACAGCCTTATATTTCAATTCGTGTATGTAATATTTGTAATACTTTAACTCGATACATATCGAGTTCGCCTGTCCTGTACGTGTGACGAGAAGCCGAGGCTACAGCCTTATTTAATCAAACGTCGCGCGCCTGGTTGGCTGTTTTTGATAAGGGTCGCTGGATTCGTAAGATTTTCTGGTTAACTCGACAAATTCGTGTTCTCGTCATGTACGTAATAATTTTGGCTTATAATACTTTCATGTAATTGTAACAGTAGGTATGCTATTGGTGGTTGAGTGGATGCATCTGTGTTGAATGTTGGTTAGACAGCATGTATTGTTTTTTTTTACAATACAATTGAACAACACTTAATAATAGTACGCATTGCATTGTAATATATGTATATCCTGATTTTATCTCCAACATAACTGAAGTTCTCCAAATGCACCAACCTAAACATTTAATTGAAAGGACTGGAGTGTTAGCAAAACATGCATACATATGTATGTATAATATGAAAATGTATGTAGAAGTCGTCTTATTGCTTGCCACCATTAAGGCTTCCATAGCCAATTATGAATGGTCCTATTGAGAGAATATTGAGAGAAAATTATTTAGTTGATGCTATTCAGAAATTGACGTTCTAATTTCCATCACGAAGCAGATCTCTTAAGCTATTTACGAATTATACAGTTTGCATATTTCTACCGCTATACATTCGAACAGGCACATATTAATTTGACTTTAAGGGAACACAAATTCCCATAGTTAGTAGCGCTGACCGCATAGGGACTTAAAGTTTCAGATCCCGGCGCGAAGTTCAGGCTTGTTCTCTGTTAGATAAATTAGTTGAGTTACGTAGTACAAGTAGCTCAGACCACAGAGGTGGTGACTAGGCTTTGATAAACAGTTTGTATTAACATGTAAACTGATGTATTACTTGTGTATAGAATCTAAGAAATAATTCACATATTTTTACTATTAGCTATGTAAAGATGTTTATTTGTCTTCTGGTCTATTGACTAACGGAACTGGCACACGTTGTATTGCCTGTTTTAAATGGGTTCAACAAAAGTTTTTTTTAGATATTCTTTTTTTTCTTGTTCAAAACAACATCAAGATCTACGTCAAAGTTTTAGATCGGGGAAGATCACGGCATCTGGTACAAATAAAAAGTTGATCGCAGGGACCAGTTACTGAAGGTCTTTTTCAAGCCGATTGAATAACCAAGCTTTAGTTCCTGCCCTAAAAATGGTTGAACTGGAACTTAGAGTACAAAAGTATAGCGTAAAGTATTTGCAACGTTTCCATAACCTTCTTAAATTCTCTTGCAAAGGTTTGAGCTCGATCACGTAGAGTAATTTCGTGAATTGTAAGTTTCAATGGAACTGTCAACTCTTGGCGCTTAGCCAGACATACAAGAGATGCGACATTGAGATTATAATATCAAAGGCACCTCTTGATTATGTACATGATTAACCACACCTTCTTTTTGGTGTTTCCGGCAAAAAATTATATCTAGATAAGTTTTTGATCCTTAAAATGTGTATATGGGTATAATCATAAAGCAAATGGAGTTTGTCTAGGGTACCCTTTAGAATTTCTGAGTACAATAGCTTAAGAGCCGGATCGGAATACTATCAGAGACAAATTCTGGTTTTAGCTAGAGTTGTGGAAAGTAGGAAAATTATGGGCCTTGGCAGTATAAGATATCTATGTATGTTAATGTAGTAAGCTGTTTCTGCAACGCTGTTACGGTGTTGTTGTCACTTGGCTCTCAGCCAAAGTCGAGGCAGATGTGTCTAAATTGACAATCACGTATTTACCTACTGAGGTCAACAGACATAAGAAAAAACAGTTTGAAGGTAATATTCGTATAGTCACCAATATCTCACATATTTTATACGGCTTTAATGCGCAGTTTCATCGCAAACGATTTGTCTTATAGAATGATACTGGGCACAGTATTTGAACTCATACTCATACAAAAATCTCCTAGAGGCGTTTAATACACGTTACTATGGTTACTATGATTAAGCGTAATTAAAGTTTCGTTAAAATTAAGTGTTGAAATATGCTTAAGGTTTTTGCCGGTGGTCTAGAGTACCTGGGATATTTTGGAAGATGACACTGCGCTGCGGCCGAATCCTTAAGGCCACCTACTTGGCTTTTCATTAAACGTCTTTAAAATTCGCTCAATAAATAGGTCGTTCTTATATTTTACCACAGTTCAGTTTTTAGATATGCCGTCTTCACGTTGACCACTTTACAAATTACCTATATATCAGCATAAAATGGTTACTGCTGTTAACTGTAGTATAAAGTTACAGATACCGTTAACAATTATTTTACCTATATAAAAAATACAACTTCTTGATAAGCTTCATGATAAGCTTCAGAGAAGAACAACAAGATATTTGATGTCATACAATTGACATCACATGACGGTA
The DNA here is from genome assembly GCA_018245615.1 of Mimoniades ocyalus. Lineage (NCBI taxonomy): Eukaryota > Metazoa > Arthropoda > Insecta > Lepidoptera > Hesperiidae > Mimoniades > Mimoniades ocyalus. The sequence goes on along the minus strand of DWDV01001859.1, from coordinate 1,622 downwards.
ATTGTCAAGCTATTGGCTTGTGACGTTGTCATGACCATCGAAATACGGTAACGTGATTAATGTCAGCTAGCAACACGTGTTAATGATAACACAGACGAACTTGGTATGTTATTTTTATTTAATGATTTTGATGTTTTAATTTTTTAGTACTTTAATAACCTTAAGAAAAATAGACAAATCAGAATACATTTCATTATTTCTTTATTTGTTTAGTGAGCTATCGCACTTTAAAAGCGGTATTTAATAAAAAGGAATCGTTACTCTTTCGTTGTTTTTTCTACTGACACATTTATGGCATAAATTGACACCATTTATAAATAATAATAAGATTGTATCTGTGGGATATTCAATTAAAATTATGTTTTTGATTTTTATGATTTTGTATTCATATGCATTTGTGAAGGCGAAACATTCTGCAAACTAAATTAAGGTACCTGAAGTCTAGTGGTAATTGACTCCGAACTTTGGTGTAGACGTTGTGGATCCCATTCTTGTATAGGACAAAAAATATTAGTTTGATGATAAAGAGTGTTGTGTCTAGACATGAATTATCTATAAAATAATATGTTTACAAATGCAAATATTTATATATTTTATCAGTCACACACACAATTAAAATATTTTGCAGATATTTTGATGCCGGAATTTGCGATAATAGTGGTTTGATATTTAAATAACAATGGCGAAAAGTGCTGAGGCAGAAGTAGAAAAGATGAAAATTCTGGAGGAGAGGATAAAGGCTCCGTCTATATGGGGTAGGGTTCCATGTGGCATACGCTTTGAAGATCTGCAGGATAGAAGGTATTCTCTGTACAACACATTCACTTGTAACACGACATTACAACAACATCTTAATATGATTAATGACAGACAGTATTTATAACCTGTTCAGGACCATATAAAGGGCTGGACCAGCGTTAGGCTTGTATATATAGTTGGGTGTTCTGAAGCAGACGCTATGGCAAACTTAGGGAAGGACTCCCTCCAGCTGGTTGAACTGATGGTATACGCAAAGTGGTTGGTAGCGGTTGGATACGAAGAGGCCTATATGCAGCAGTGGACGGGAATAGGCTGATGATGATGATAATATCGTTAGTTAGCAACTTATGTGCCTGTTAGCAACTTAGCAATTATTATGCCTGTAAAATAGCTGTCAATTGTGAGTTTTGTAAAAATGGTCTTTCATTATTGTTTATTTCACAGGTACGACGACGCGGTGCGATTGTTAAAGAAACATTATTTACCAGAGGAGGTTAGCACAGAAATAGTTTTCATTGCGTTTATAAATTAACAGAATATTTATCTCTGCAGGCTGTCTGGTGTTCTTATAACTCGGTTATAGTTAATATTTCTTGAGACACGTTGTATAACTTCGTTTTAGTAAACTTCGTTTTAGTAAAAAGCGGTTATTTTAATGTTACAAACAGACACTCCAATTTTATTTATATGTATAGATTGTGAATTTCTATCCATTGGTTGTGCCTCTAAAAACTATTATAATGTTATCACTGATATGTATTTACGAGTATATTATATGTATGTATTTATATTATATGTATGTATTTATATTATATGTATGTATTTATATTATATGTATGTATTTATATTATATGTATGTATTT